>PVJH01020133.1:0-41023 GCA_004026705.1 Nesogale talazaci | reverse complement strand
GTTGGTGCCAGGGGATAATTTGAGTCAGTTCTTCTGAGTTCAAATCCCTATCCAACAGATGAAAATCTGTGTTAAGGTACTAAATATATGGTAATTCTGGGTCCCTTTTCACCCACCAAAGTGGGGGGTCCACTCCAAGATCCAATGACCACAACTTCCATAGGTCTAGGGAAGTCACTCTGTTTCCTCTCCCATCCAAGTACCCCAATCCTCAGTCCAAGGATGTGGGCACCTCTGAGGCAGGCTTCAGGTCACGCTGCTGGACCTCTATGGTAAGTCCTTCTGGAGCAGCCCCTGGGTTATACCATGTGGCCCTCAAGGTCAGATTCAAAGGTCTAGTATATTCATAGTCTGTACCTAGAAACATAAATTCTGTACCATTGCAATCATTGTTTAGCATCCCTTCCCAATATGAGGTTACTTATCTTAAATCACCCACCATATTCACCAAGAGAACTATCTGTATCTTCTCCAAAATGTAGAGATTCCTCTCTCCTGGTCTAGGCTTGATTTTCTGGCCAGATTCTTCTTCCATTCCAGTGCGCAGTCCATTAGTTTGTCCCAACCTTGCCATATGTTGTATAGCCTCAAATGAACTGTCTCCTCCCATCTTCCCCAGCTTGTGGGAATGACCCCAGACAATGTGAGATCTTCTCTTTCAAGGTGACTCTTGTGAGGAACATAAAAAGGAAGTGGTGTACGGTTCTTGGCAGGTAAGCAGTCTTCTCCCCTTTTGTTCAGGATTAGATACTAAGATTTCTTTAATCATTTCTCCTTATAGTAGTGGACTCATGCACTAACTGTTCTTTTGTGACTGACTTTCTTCACTCAGCATAAGAGTTTCTGGGTTCTGCCATGTCGTGTGGTATTTATTAGTGTCATCACTGTTTCTAAGACATGCATAGTATCCCATTGTGTATGTGTACCACTTTATTTACCATTCTTTCACTTTGGGGCATTTGGACAGCTTCCAGTTGCTTGCTATTGTAAACTTTGATATTATGAACATGGGAGTGCATACCTCCAATTCCGTTCTGTCTCTAATTTCCTGAGGGATATACTTAACATTGGTATTGCTGGATCATATGTGATTTTAATTCCCTCTTACTCGAAGTATCACTATAACATTTTTCACGGTGGCTGTATGTATATTTACAAGTCCACCAACAGTATCTATGAGTTCTAATCTCTTAACAAATTCTCAAGCATTTGTTTTTTTCTCTCCTGTTTTTGTTGAATCAGAACAGCATTGTAGGTGCAAAGTGATATCTCATTGTAGTTTTAATGTGCATTTCCCTGATTGCTAGTTCTCATAAACATTTTTTCATGCATTTGTACTTCATTTTTGATAAACAGTTCATATATTTTCCCCATTTCTTTTGTTGTTATTGTTTTCAATACTTTTACTAGGGGCTCTTACATCGCTCATCACAATCTATATATTTCTCCAATGTGCTGAGCACATTTGCACATATGCCACCATCATCATTTTCAAAGCATTCTCTTCCCACTTGAACCCCTGATATCAGCTCCCCATTTCCCCTCCTTCCCCTCCCTACCCTTCCTCATGAACTATTGATAAGTTATAGATTATTTTTTCCATATCTTGCATCATCCTTCATCACCGGCACCCATTTTCCCATTATTCATCCCTTTAGGAAGAGGTTCTAGAATGATCTCTGTGATTAATTCTCCCATTCTCCACCCACCCTCCCCTAATTCTCCAGTTATCTTTACTCCCCTTGTGGATCCTAAGAGGTTTATCTGTCCTGGATTTCCTGTTTGCAGGCTCTTATCTGTAGCAGTGTGCATACTAATCCTATATGAAAGGTAGAATTGAGGTCATAAGACTGGGGTGAAGGTAGCACCAAAAAGCTAGAAAAAAGTTGTGCATTTCGTCGGTGTTATACTGCACCCTGACTGGCTCATCTCTTCCCTATGCCCCTCCATGAGGGGATGTGCAATTGTCTACAGATGGACATTGGATCTCCACCCCATTACACACACACACACACACACACACACACTCATGAAATTCACCTTGGGCATGGTTTTATTCTGGGTCTTAGATGTCTGATATCTGAGCCCATCGACACATCATGATAAAACAGGTGGGTGTGTTTTTTCTGTGTCAATTTTGTTGCTTCTGAGCTAGATGGCAGCTTGTTTTTCTACAAGTCTTTAAGCCCCCACATGCTATCGGTCTTTTGAAAGCCAGGCATCATCAGCTTTCTTCACCACATTTGCTTATGTACACATTTGTCATCAATGATTATATCAGGCAGGTGGGCACGTAATGTTATGATTTTTAGTTCTTTGAAACCTGATCCCTTTGACACCTCATGGTCACACAAGTTGGTGGCCTTCTTACATGTTGGCTTCATTGCTTCTGAGCTAGATGGCCACTTATTAACTTTCAAGCCTTTAAGACCCCAGATGCTACATCCTTTGAAAAGCCGGACACTATCAGTTTTCTTCATCACTTTTGCTTAAGCACACATAGTCTCCAGTGATCATGACAGGAAGGTGAGCATCATGGAATATCAATTTAATAGAACAAAGTCTTCTTGCATTGAGGAAGTACTTGATTGGAGGTACAATGACCATCTGCTGTCTTAGTACTAACCTTATAAGTATATGGACATAGTTATATTTCCCCATCATCTTATATAAATAGATTCACCTATGTACATGCCTGTATTTAAACCTCTATAAATGCCCAGTTCTTTCCTATATTTCCTTTTACTTTCCTCTTGTCCCCTTATCATGCTCAGCATCCATTTGAGTTTCAGTATTTTCTCTGTTACATTATTCTTTTTCCCCCACCCTGTTACTTACTCTTGAACAAGCTCTATAAAGCCTCTCACACCCATCTTGTCACTGATTTTGAATCACCTGTTGTACCCTTAACCCTTGATTGGTCAACACCACCTCCTTTCCCCCATCGCACCCTCTCCCATGTCACCCCAGAACCATCAGTCCTGTTGTTTTCTCTTCCGAATGTTCATCCAGCTTATCTTATATAGATAGTTCTGTAGAGATAATAGTATGTACAAAAAAACCAAAAACAAGACACCCTAAGATGAAGCGACCAAAGAAAATCAAATGATACCAACAACACAATATGTATATATATATCTAAATTATAAAATAAAAACCTGTAAATATTTCAAGGTCTGCTCCATATGGCCAACCACATTATGAAACAAAGCGTCCCTCATTGACCCAAGACCTTACAGGGACAACAATGGAGAAGCAGGGTTGGGATTGTACCCCGTCTGACCCGAACACATCATGGCAAAACACTAAGGATTTGCAACAGAGCATATAGTTCCCAAGGGAGCGCCAAGGATATACTTTGGATCCAGTGTGTGGCACTGTATCAGACTCAACCAGGTGACACTCCTGGAAGTCAATGAACAGACCTTCCATTGATTTTTGTTTACTAGTTTTCCCTTGTCCATGAGTTGTTCCGCCTTCCCCCTTCCTTTCTCCACCTCCCCATTCTCCCATATCTCCCCAAAATCATTGTTCTCATTCTTTTCTTCTCTGAATTGTTCGTCCTGTCTATCTTATCTAGATAGACCTGCAGATACTTGAATAAGTGCAAAAACCAGGCAAAGCCAAAATAAAACACCAAGGAAATCAAAACCAACAAAGCAATAACAACAGCAGCAGAAAGCAAGAACAAAATAACAGTAACAAAGAAGAAACCCACTGACAAAAATGGAAAATAAAAACACCTATAAGTAGTTCAAGGTCTGTTTGTTGGCCTTTATGAGTGCTTTCCAGACAAGTCTGATTCACGCCATCTTCCAAGTCTAATTTTGGTATTCTCCGGGAGTCTCATCAGTCTGATACCCTTGCTGCTTTACTGCATACCTTCAGTGACTTTCCCACATGATGGGGACAGACCATGTACTATTCTCACACCATGTCTCCAGTGCTGTCCCCCCACAGCGTCAGGGTTCAGTGAGGGACGACGTGTCCTGTAGAGGGGCCAGTCCTATGGTCTTCCATGTACATTGTCTGCTCTGAGCAGGAACATTGACCTTGGGTCTTGGTGGGCCAAGATGTCCTCTCCCCCCTCTCCATCCTTTTGCATTTCTCCAAAGTGCTTTAATCAGACATGCCCCACTCCCCAAGCTGTGACCCTGGTGCTGTCCTCTGAAGTGCATTCTTGTGAGGGATGGGGGTTATCCATATAGTTGGAATTGGGGCCAGCCTCGCAGACCTCTCTATTGGTGCCCTGGTACATGCCAGTATGTTTTATTCACATCTTGGCACATCAGGTTGAAGCCTGGTCTCTCACTACCTCTCCTGTGGAGATATAAACAATACCCTCCCCTTGGGTGGATTAGTGCTCTGCTCCCATGTTTTGTGTGTGTGTGTGGGGGAGGGGAGTTTCCCCTCTTTCCTTCCCCTTTTTATTTAGTTGGCTTCCATATGTATCCCTGGATTAGATTTTGTCCCTGTCACAGTTGCTGGACCTCACCCCAGGTACGTATGTATATGGCAGCTTTCCCCCTATGCCTATTTTTGTTGTTGCTGTTGTTTGTTTTTAAACTTCCCTCAGTGCACTCCTGTTATACTTGTCCTTTTATGTTTGACTTACTTCATTTAGCATGATTTCCTCCAGTTCGTCCCATGTGGAATGTGTTTCATGCATTCATCCCTGCATTTTAGGGATGTGTAATACTCCATTGTATGTATGTGCCACAGATTTTTGATCCATTCATCTGTTGATGAAAATTTGGGTTGTTTCCAACTTCTTACAATTGTGAACTGTGCCACAATGAACAATGGCCTGCAGATGTCTGGCCATTGTTTGTTTCTTGCCTCTTCTGGGGATATGCTCAATTGGGGGATTGCCTTGCCTGATGTCTCTTTAATTTATTTCTCAATTACAAACAACCTTGTTGGCCTCATTTAGTTGTAAAGGCTGGACCCCTAAAAGAAAGCAAGATTGAACAAGTGTAGGCTTACTACAAACTGTAATAAATGGATTATTGTCTTGTATGGAATAAATACTTATTAACTGGATGCTACTCACACAAAAAATGGGAGTTGGTGGTCAGGCAAAACTTACAATAATATGACAGTGTCAGACACAGATCTATCAGAATAATAGATTTCTTACTAAAACAAGGATGGTGTTGAATTAATAAGTTAATGTTAAGTCCCTACCAACAATTCAATAGCCTTGGTATGCCTCCTTCACATACCATGTAGTTTTGGTCTTAAGGCCTTGGGTTACAGTTGTGTTTGAGTTAGAGCCTACTTCATCTAATGGGGTTTACACATCACATCCTTCCAAGATGGCCTTTGTAGTATATTGTGCACCTTCACAATCCCGTATTCAATGTTCCAGTATTATATGGCACATGGTCTGGGTCCCCAGGTGGAGTACAAAATCTCAGACCAATATGACTTATTAGGAGCACAGTATCAGGTATAACACCTCTCACCCCCACCCCCACTCATTTGGACATGCCCTTTAGACCAACAGACATTCACTTGTCTTCTCAAAATGTGTATACGCCACACCTTCCCTCCTCCTGACTTGATTTTCTCATCAGTATTACTAGTCACTCAGGTAGGAATGTCTGCCATTGCAGGTGTACCTCATTATCTGACCCCAGCTGACTTGAAGACCCCGCTGTCAATGTGGCTTCAAGATGTACACATAGACAGGATGGTGCATGACTCATGGGCACCACTGAGGCTGACCCGGCCAGCAGATTGCATGACCTGAACCCAAACTTATTTCAATCCTGGAACTTATCCTTATAGTAGTGGACTCATACAGTATTTCCCCTTTTGTGATTGACTAACTTCAATCAGCATGATGTGGTCCAGATCCCACCATGTCATTGGGTGTCTCATGTTTTCATCACTGTTTTTAATGGATGCATAATATTCCATTGTGTGTGTGTATTTTATCCATCTTCTACTTTGGGGAACTTGGGTTGTTTTCATCTTCTTGTTATTGTGAACTGTGCTGCAATGAACATAGGAGAGCACATCATCTGACTCATTTCTTTTTTATTTTTGTGTGGCTGTTGTTTTCTTTATAAACATTGCAGGATATAGATCCAGCAATGGTATTGCAATGTTGTATGGTATTTATAATGCCAGATGCTTTGAAAATTGCCATATCATTTTCAACAGAGGTTGTATACATTTACAAATGTACCAGCAGTATATAAGAGTTCCAATATCTCCACACCCTTTCCAGCATTTGTTATGAACAAGAGTATTTCCTCACATGCTTGTTATTCATTCTGATGCCATCCTTTGCAAACTGTCATGTCCTTTGCCCACTTTTTAAAGAGGATCATTAATTTTCTTGTTGTTGTAGGCTTGCAGTAGTCTATAGATTTTGGTAATTAATCCTTATCCATTATGTAATTGCTAAATATCTTTTCCCATTATCTGGGCTCTCATTTTGCTCTATTGAAGAAATCTTTTGGTGTCAACAAGCGTTTTATTTTTAGTATGTCCCATTCATCTATTTAGTTTTACACATTTGTGCTTCCTTTGTGAAATATGGTGGCACTAGTTTTTTTTGTGTATATATGTATATATACAATGTATATGTATATGTACAACTATATATACCATATTTTTTGGATCTTAAAAAGCCCCTGAATATAAGACATACTGAGTTTTAGAGCAGGAAAACAAGGAAAAAATATTCTGAACCAAACAGTATCAGTATACTAAAATGTTCTGGGGTACCACCTCTTTGGACCATAAGACACACCCTTGTTTCACCCCCACTTTTGGAGAAAAAATTGTGGCTTATGGTCTGAAAAATATGGTACTTATACACACACACATACACACCCATATATACATACAGACAGCCTGATATTTGTCCCAATTTTTTCTTTGATGATTTAGACAGTTTTGAGTTTTACAATTATGACTCTGATACACCTTGAGTTCATATTTGTGCAGGGGTGAAGTATGGACCCTATTTTATTCTTCTTCCAGTTGGCACAGAACCATTTGTAGAAGAGGTAACCCCCTTCCCATTTAATGTTGATTGACCCTTTGTAGAAAATCAGTTGTCTGTAAGTGGATACTTTTATTTCTAGGGTTTTTGTCCTTTTCCATTGATCTATTTGTCTATCATTATACTAATACTAGGCTGTTTTGAAAATTGTTGCTGTGCAGTAGGTCAGGCAGTGCAAGACCAATTGCTTTGTTCTGTTTGAGAAGTTCTTTGTTTATCCCAGACTTCTTCCCTCCCCATATGAAACTGTTAATTAGTTTTTCCATTTCTTTAAAGAGTTATGTTGGAATTTGGATAAGGATAATGTTGATTTTGTAGTTTTAAGTGGCATTGACATTTTCACAAGAGTGAATCTTCCTACTCATGAATATTGGGTATGTTTCCACTGTGTAGGACTCTTCTGGTTTCTTGTCTTAAAGTGCTGTAGTTTTCTTTATTTTATTTCTTTGGTTAGGTTTATTCCTAGGTATTTCCATTTTGTGTGACTATTGTGAATGCTATCATTTTCTTTCTTTCTTTTTTAAACAGTTTTATTAGCAGTTCAACCACATGTCATACAATTCAATCATATGAAGAAGAGTTGTACAATTGTCACATATTAAATTCTAGAATGTTCTTTTTTTCCTTGTAGTCATTGTTATTCATGTAATTGTGGCAAAAATATACACAACAGAAAATTCTCTAATTTCACAACTTCTATTTACATATAAAATGCCTCCTTTGTTAAACCACTTTTACAATGAGTTGAATATACATAATCATAATCAATTCTAGGACTTTTTCCCTCCTTGCTTTTGTTTTCTTGATGTCTTTTTTTTATCACGTATTACTAAGATACAGGAGTCCAATTGATTTCTGCTTTCATTTTATTTTTTTTTGATTTCTGCTTTTTAATCATGTATCTTGCTACTTTACTAAGTTCCTCTATTGGTTCCAACTATTCTACTGTGGAGACCTTAGGGTTCTCTTTACATTAAACCACATCATATGCAAATAGTGAGAGTTTCATTTCTTCTTTGCTTAATTATACTCCCTTAAATTCTTGTTTTTTTCTTATGATTCTTGTTACGACTTACAGCACAATGTTAAATAAATGTTGTCATAAGGGGGATGCTTGTTGGATTCTTGTTTTCAATGAAAGTATTTTCAGCTTTTCCCTCATTGAGTGTGATCCTGGTCATTGCTTTATCATATGTGGCCTTCTGTTTCTATGTTTTTGGATGATTTTATTAGGAGTGAGTGTTGGATATTATTAAAAGCTTTTTGTGCATCAATTGATATGATGTGTCTCTTGCTTATGTCATAGATTATCTTGATTGATTTTTAAATGTTGAACCATCTTTGCATCCCTGGTATGACTCACACTTAGTCATGATGGATTATTATTATTATTATTAATTTTACTAGGATGTTTGATTCTCTTAGTCAGGATATTGAGAATGTTTGTACCTATGTTTAGGAGGGATATTTGTCTGTAGACATCTATCTTTGCATGGTCTTTACCTGGTGGTATCAGGATTATTCTGACTTCACAGAATGAGTTTAGGAGTTTACTGTTGCTTTCCATATTCTAGAATATTTTGTGTAGAATTGGTGACAGCAATTCTATGAATATTTGGTAGAATTCTCTTGGGACATCATCTAATACAGAGATTTCCACCCCATTCCCCCACCTTGATTGGGACTTTTCTAATTATTTTGACTATTTCTTCTTTTGCTATAGTTTTGTTCAAGTTTTTAGTGTGCATCTGCATTAATTTGAGTAGAGGGTGTATTTCTAGAAATTGGTCCATGTCATCTAAATGATCAAAAGTGTTGGAATACAATCTTTTTAAATACTGTGCTATTATTATTTTTTATTTCATTTGGTGTGGTAGTTCTATAATCATTTGTCAATTTGAAAGGATTATATATTAAGGGGTGAAGTCTAGTCTGTCAATCAAGTGATAGCCAATGAAGCCTCTGTGTGGGCATGGTCTTCTCCTGAGAATTCAGGGAATTGTTGTATTTCTTCTTTGAAAATGGGAGCTATACTCTCTCTGCTCACTCCCTTGGAAACTCTCTACTGACAAGACACATGGCACTATGCTGATAGACCCTGTGCCCTGGGAATTGAAGAAGCCACAAGGAAATCCCTGCAAGCACTGAGATGCTTACAATGCCACTTTCTACCCACTGGCCTGCGATCATCCTGCATTCAGTGTCATTGCATGTGCATTGTGAGTCAGAAGAGGACTTTATAGATTGGTATCAGACATATAGGCTAATATCGGACTTTTGGGTTTGGGCTGGACTGGGTTGAGATGCTTTCTTAAAGTACTATTACCCTTTATATAAAACTGTCTTATATACATATGAGCTTCTATGTGTAGCTGAATTGAACTAACCTGAACTAGTCTACTTGAACTAACACATTTGGATATGTTTTTGTTGTTGTCGTTGTTGTTGTTGTTTTGGGGCCATCACTGCCCTCTGGTGGTGGGAGTAGGAGGCCCAGCCTTTGCTCCTGTGGAGCCGCTGCTGGAATTGAACCTCTATCCCAGCGGGCCGCAGTCCCACACACAACCACTACGCTACCGGGCTCAATCCTTGGATATGTTTTGATGTCACCCATTTCATCTCTAATTCTAGATATTTTAATCTGCACTTTCTTTCATTTTTGTTGATCCTGTCAAATGAAGGGTCAACTTCTTGTTTTGTTGATCTTTTTCATTGTTTTTTCTGATTTCCAGTCCATTTATTTCTGCTCTACTTTTCATGATTCCTTTCCTTCTGTTGTTGGAGGGCTTATGCTAATTGTTGAAGAGGTTGTATTAAAGGGTTGAAAATTATTTTCTCCTTTTGAAATGTGTGCATTCACTGCTATAAAGCAGATGGGTCCGCCCACAGTCAAATGGTTCCATGGAGCTACATGTAATTAAAGGAGACAGAAAATGGATGCCTGGGACTCAGCTCCACTGAAAGAAGACCCCTGAATTTATTCAGCAGTGGGTTTATGCCACTCGAGCTATGAAAGCTTCTCATTCATCATATACACCAAACAAATGGGCAATGTACTAATCCTGGTAGTCTAAGCATTCAAAGAGACTACAAAAGCATACAAGAGGGGCGGGGTGCAAATGCTCCTTAAGATAAGCAGGAAGAGAAACAGAGATAAGATTAGAGTACTTAAACTTCATTTATGCAAAGTCAAGCGTTTGTAGGAAGCAAGTTTATCTAAGTATTTATGGGGAGCAGATGTGCTGTGGAGAAATGTCCTCCCTGGCATTTAGTGCTTGAGGCACTCTTCCAAGTCTGAGACTTGAAGTCACTCCTCTGTGCTGGGGATGGGATGCCAAGCCCCATAGTCAAGCGGGCTGGGAGTAGATTACATACACCTTTTTCTAGGTCCTTAGTTTTCTACATAAACCAAACTCTGATAACTGCTTTTGTTCTGTCCCTTAGATTTTGGTATGTTGTGTTATTGTTCTCATTTGTTTCTAAGAATCTCCTAACATCATCTCTTACTTGGGCTAATACCCAGACTATTTTGTGTACTGTGTTGTTGATTCTCCATGTGTTTGTCTTTGTTTTTGTTCTTTGTATTGTTGATTTTTTCCCCTTGTATCATTGATTTTTTTCCCCCTGCTGGTTGGAGAACTGTATAGATATCTAGGAGAACAAACTCTATTGAGTTTCTTTCCTGTTGATCTATCTTCCTTTGAGAGTGGTGTATTGAAGTCTCATACTATTATTGTCAATCTGATGTTTTCTCTTTCCCACTCTTCAAGAATTTGGCTGATGTATTTTGAAAGTCTTTTATTGGGCATATATTTGTTTATTATGATGACATATTCTTGGTCTAATGATCCTTTGATAATTATGTAGTATCCATTCTTGTCTCTCTTGCTGTTTACTTTGAAGTCTATTTTGTCAGAGATTAATATTGTCACTCTTATCTTTTTTAGCAGCCATTTGCTTGGTAAATGTTTTGCCTTCCTTTGACTCCCATTCTATTTGGGGGGGGGGGCATCACTGCCCTCTGGTAGTGGGAGTAGGAGGCCCAGTCTTGCTCCTGGAGAGCTGCTGCTGGATTTGAACCTCCAACCCAGTGGAGCGCAGTCCTGCGCACAACCACTAGGCCACTGAGGCTCAGCCCCCGAGTCTATTTTTATTTGTGAGTTGGAGGTGTGTCTCGTGAAGGAAGTAGACTTATGGATCTTGTTTCCTAATCCAGTGTACTATTCTTTGTCTTTTCACTGGTGCATTTTGTTCATTTACATTTAATACTATAAATTCTAAATGTAGGTTAGTTGCTATCATATATTATTTATGCTTGGTATTTTTCCTTTTAGGAGGTCAGTGGGCGGAGGGTAGGGGTGGGTTTCCTTCTAGAAGGTTTCCCTTCTAGATCGGTATTGTTTTGAGTGCTGTCTCAGTGTGTTGGCTTCTGAGTTGTGTTATGCACTATGGTGGTTTCATGTTTGTGGGTTGCAGTTGTTGATTTCCTGACCAGAGAGATGCAGTTAGTATTTTTTATAATGCCACTTTTGTTTTTGTGAATTTTCTAAATAGCTCCTCATTTAAGAATATGGTTATTTCTCTTTCATTTTTGAGGGATACCTTTGATGGCTATTGACTTCTTGGTAAGCAAATTTTATTTTTTTAAATTTTTTTTCAAAGTTTGGTATATGTTGCTCAGTTTTCTTCTTTCCAACATGGTTTCTGCAGGAAGATCTGAACTTATTCAGTGACTTTTTTTTCTCCTTTTTCTTGTTCAAGTGCTCTCTTGAAGTTGACTAATTTCACTGCTACTGTCTTGATGTTTTTTGTTTTGTGTCCTGGGAGTCTAATCTCTTTGATGGTCTCCTGTTTCCTGAATGGTTATCATTCCTTCTTTGTGATATTGAGGGAATTTTATTCCATGAATTTCCTTATTATTTTATCTGTAGACTTGTTTGTTTCTTTCTGTTCCATATTCCAGTGAAACATATTATTTCTCTTCATTGTGCTCCACATCATCTTCAGTCTTTCTTCAGATTCCTTTGCTTTTTCGCTTGATTGCCTCTCTTGTTTGCTGAAGTCTGTTTGGTTATCTTCAATTCTCTGATTTTATAATTCTATCATTCAGTTCTTATATCATGCTTTTAATTTCTGTAATCTCAATGTTTAACTTCTGGGCTACTTTTGGCTATGAGGTTTTTAGTTTCTTATTTATTCCTTTGTTTTCAGAATTCAGTCCCCAGATTTTTAGTATGATCCTAAACATCATTCTCTGTATTCTCTTCCTGATAGTTTCAGGGCTTCCCTTTGAGTGTATTCCATTGGGTTTGGATAATCTTCAGTTGTTGACTTTTCTTTATTTAGATATTTTGTGGCAAATGCTTTTGACTGTTGTTTGTGCTGCATAGTGGTTCTCCTATAGATGGTGTGTAGGATGGAGTTTTGGGGTGTGTGTGAGTGTGTGTGTTCTGTGAGTGAGAGAAGAAAAATCAGATGGGTGCTATTAATGGCACTGTGCAGGGATTTAAAAAAAGCAATAGAGTTTGGAGAGTAGCATAAATAGAGGATAGCAGCTTGAGAATAGGATTTACAAAAAGCCACTTATTGTACCATACAGGTTGAGGTACAGGCAGACGGGTGGGGATCATGCCAAATCCAAGGAGGTACATGTTACTCCAACACAAAGAAAAGGAAACGAAGGAAGGCGGAGGAAAAATGAGGGGGGGTGGGTGGCGATGGCATGGGGTAGCAGGGAACTAACCCATCTGGGGGGAGAGTATTGGGTAGGCCTCCACAGAACTAGAAGTGTGAGTTCAGACCCCTCTGTGACGCAGCAAACCTTGAGGGCAACATGATCATGTGGAGCAACACATGAAGTGTAGGCTACAGGGCTGGCTCCAATCAGAGCCAAACTGACTATTTCCCTAGAAGTATGTGCTACAGAGGACACACTATACTTACAGATTGAGGAGTCCACATGGAAGCCATGCCCATATGAGAGCAAACTAAGAAAGAAAAAGAGAGAGGGACAGTCTCGACCACATCTCAGCACACCAAGCTCAGAAGACAACAACCCTGAATCAAGTTAGTAAGGCACAGAGACTGTAGGGTCAAGAAGAGTTCAACACATGATATCCCCTCTCTGAAACATACTGAGACAGAGGACAATACTGGCAAAAACAGTAGAGAGTTAGTCTGATCTGAACACCCTACTGCACTGGGAATGAAGAAGAGAACATAATAGATCATCAGTGGAAGCAAAACCAAGCCACAAAAACCCTGAGGAGCCCCTGAAAAAGACTTCAGGCAAGGAGGAGCAGTTCTTGGAATTCCCCCAGGACCAGTGCGGAGACAGTCGTAAAAGTCAGAGGACAGATCTGGAATTATGTATGTTTGGTGGGTTTCTTTTGCTAGTTATTATTATCTTTTAAATTTTGCTTCCTCTTTTTATTCAATCTTATTTTGAGAAGGTGGTGGTCTCTGTTGCTGTTGGGTTGCCTACTTAAATAAAACAGAAAGCAAGCTGGAGGAGAAAGCAATGGGACTGATGGTTCCAGAGGGGCTTGTGGGGAAAAAGGGCAGGGGAAAGGAGCCATGAGCAAACAACACAGGGGAACAACTAGGGAACTAAAATCATCAATGAAGGGAACATAGAGATCCTGGGGGTATTTGAGCAACAGCAATCCAGCTGAGAGGAATTACTAAGAGGCAGAAGATGGGTGAATGTGATGATGGGGCAGAAGGAAGGTAAAAGGAAACAGAGTAAAGATGCAGGAAGCAAAACTATAGTTGGAGGCATAAGCATAGGTGTGTACTTATGTAAATACATTAATTCAGAAAACAGAGGTATTGGCCTATTTACAAATATTTAAATGGAAATAGCTGAGGGAGTAGACAGACTTTGGGTCTGTGCTCAGTCCCATATCTAGCTGAGAAGCAACATGCCTACATGAAAGAAGCACACCAGTTTGTGTGATAATGAGGTGTTGACGGGACTGGATAGCAGGCATTAGAAAACCCCAAACAAACAAACAAACCAAAGCCATATTGTTGAGAACAAGGGGGTTAGAGCAGGGACCCAAATCCCATCTGTAGACAATGGGACATCTCCGCCCAGAAAGGTCACAAGGAAGGGATGAATTGATCAGGACAAAATATAGAACACAATAGTCTTCTGATTCCTTGAGACTTCCTCACCCCCAATGATCATGATCGCAGTACTGCCTTTCACTGCAGGATAGATCATAGCATGTACCCAGGTACAGATGAGAGATGAGCTAATGACACATGGTCTTTAGGAAAAGGAATGGGAGTGGTGATACCAGAGAGGTAGGGGGAAGTTGGGGAGAGAAGGCGTGGAAGGGAGAACTAATCACAATGACTGACACATACCGACACATAGCCACATACACCCCTTCCAGGGGAACGAACAACAGAAACCATGGGGGAAGAGAGACAGTTTTGGTGTAAGATATGAACATAATAATAATTCATAATTTATCAAAGGGTCACAAGGATGAGGTGGGGAGGGAGGGTGAAAAAGAGAAGCTAATACCAGGGCTCAGTAGAAAGTAAATGTCTACAAAGTATTGATGGCAACACATACAAATATGCTTGATACAATTGCTTAATTGATTGTTATAAGAGCTGTAAGGAGTCCACAATAAAATGATCTTTCAATTAAAAAGAAAAAGTTAAGTTGTTGTGGTAGTTACATAATTTCATGTCAACTTGATAAATAAGTGCAGGGTGGAGCCTAGTCTGTCAATCAGGTCACAACCTGATGATCCCTCCTTCTGGGCATGGTCTTCTCATGAGGATTTTGGGAACTTTCTTTCTCTCTCTGTTTCATCTTCTTGTTGGCAAGTCATGTGGATATACGCTGAGAACTGAGCAAGAGATCCACACTAGTGCTGAGATGCTTCCACCCACACTGGGTCCACAAGACTTTCCACCTCCTGGTCTTTAGTCTACCTGCATTTGGCATCAGTGTATGTGCTGAGTGTGTCTAAAGAGCAATTTATTTGTATTGGGCATATGGGCCAATATTGGACTTATGTACCTGATCTGGACTGGACTGGGATGTTTTCTCAATATGTAATTGCTCTTTGATATAAAGCTCTCTCCTGCACACAAATGAGTGTCTCTCAATTTCTTTCGCTAGTCAACCCAACCAAACACAGTTGTCTTCTGGTTAAACACCATATTTTTCCCTAAGTTGGAAAAAAATATTTTAAGAAGTATGTTAGTATTTCTTAGTTTATGTTAAAGGGTGTCTCACTGAGAAAGGAGAGACAGGCAGTGGTAGGTGGACTCGATGGAGAGTATATTTAGCAATCTTTCAGGGTCACTTAGTGTTCCCTTATATAATATAGAGCATAGTAGACTGTGTTTATAGCAGAGAACCCTCAGTTTGTGGGCACTCTACTTCCCTGCTCTCAGGGAGTTGAGGTGATCTCTCTGGTAGAAACTGCACTCCTGCAGGGAGAGCCACACCAGGGAAAAGTGGAGAAGTGTGGAGAGTCAGTGCCACACTACAAGATCTTTACTTCAAACATTGGCACCATGGGGTAAATGGACAGTAGAAATGGAGGTTCAAGTTGTAAGGGTGGGCTTTAAATCAGGTCAGAAGGAGGCAAGTTGCCTGCACCCACAGGCCACTGAGCCGGAGAAGAGAGTCACTGAGACTTGCTGTTATGCCAGGTTTTAGGTTCTCAGGGGTGGGAGTAATTTTACAAAAAAAGGAAAAAAACTCCAAAATAATCTTGAAAGCACCCAGAATTCATGTCTTGTTTTTCATTTTCCAGTCAGGTCCCTACCTGTTAGATTCTGACAGAGATAGGAAAAGATAGAAACTTTAATTTGGCAGCCATGTTTTCTATCTCCTATTTACACATTTATATTGTACATATATTTTATACATTTATGTTGTCTTCTGGAGATATTATATTAGTCTGGAAGACTAGAAAAACATCCATAGAAATTAATATGTGTATGAGAAAGTTTTATATAAAGGGTAACTGTATATTAAGAAAGAATCCCAATCCAGTCCAGTCCAAGTCCTTAAGTCTGATATCAGCCCACATGTCCGATACCAATCTATAAAGTCCTTTTGAGACTCTCGAAATAAATGCAACGATGGCAAATGCAGTACAATCACATGCCAGTGGGTAGAAAGTCTTTGGATCCAGTGGCGTTGCAAGCATCTCAGCATTGACCAGGGTTTCTGTGTGGCTTCTCCAGCTTCAGAGGTCTGGTTGCAGGAGAATAAGTCCTTGCGGCCTCTCCAGCTCAGGGCACTAGTGTAGTTCCACGTGTCTTGTCAGCTGTAATCTCTCCCAGGGTGGTGTGCTCTCTCAGGGCGTGAATAGGGAGAGAGAGAGAGAGAGAGAGAGAGAGAGAGAGAGAGAGAGAGAGAGACTTCCACCTCCAAGGAAGAAATACAAAATTTCCCAGAATTCTTAGGAGAAGGTCATGCCCACCCAGATGCCTCATTGGCTATGATCTGATTGACGGGGCAGATTCCACCCCTACAATCTTAATCCTTAATTGACAAAGAATTATGTAACTACCACCGATACTCTGAAATTTTCAGTTCAGTTCATTTTTTTTTATATATCATTTCCTCCACCCACAAGAGAAAGTTTCATAGTCTCTCTGACATCCCGTTGGTATTTTCTTTCTGGCATATATATATATATATATACATATATATATATATATATATATATATTTGGTTTTGGGGGCATCACTGCCTCTGGTGGTGGGAGTAGGAGGTCCATCCTTGCTGCCGGATTTGAACTTCCAACCCAGTGGGCTGCAATCCCACGCACAACCACTAAGCCACCGGGGCTCAGCTCTCTGGCCTATATTTTTAATGCTCTTTTGCCTTCTTCATATATGATGTTCTTGATTTCATCTCACAACTTGTCAGGTCACTAGTGGGCAATGCTTCAAATCTGTTTTTGTGCTGAACTCTAAATCCAGGTGGGATATACTTCAGGCTCCACTTTGGCTCCCATGAGCTTGAATGTGCATATCAGCTCCTGCTTTGACTTTGGCTGATGGTATTAAGCTTCTCCCTTGTTATTCCCTATAGAAAATTTGATTATTGTTTTTTGATTGATTATTGATTATTGCTTGATTACCTGCTGAGATTCATGTGCATAGTTGGTTTTTATGTTGCTGAAAATAAATTATTTCCAATGAAGAGTCATTTGGCTTGAAATATTACATCATTTGGTGTCCATTTTTGTTTCTATCACTACTATCCTATTTTCTAATTACTGATCCTTCTTATCTATTTCCCACTTTTGCCTTCAAATCGCTAGTAATAATTAATGCATATAGATGGAATGTTTGACCAATTGACACAAAAAGTTGGTAGAATTCTTCATTTTCTTCATTGCTAACTTAAGTGGTTGGTATATAAATTTGAATAATAGTTGTATTAACTGGACTTCCTTATAGATTTTTAGATATTATTCTTTCACAGAAAGCATGCTTCAGATAGATGTTACAATATTCTTTTAGACAGGGATATATTGCTATTCTTCTCAAAGTTGTCATTCCTGGCATAATGAACCATATAATTGTTTGACTAAAAATGGCCAATACCAGTCCATTTCAGCTCACCTATGGCTAGGATATCAATATTTATACATTCCATTTCATTTTTGACAACCTCCCTAGATTCACATTTTTTATATTCTATGTTCCTATTATTAGTGTATGTTCTTGAATGAAAACATGGCTTCCTCCACATCATTGGCATTTATTTTACTCATACTCTACCAGTCACATTTTGAGTGTATTCCAACCTAAGGAACTCTTCTCCTGGAAGTATATCAGATAATGTTCCACTGCTATTCATAAGGTTTTCAGTGACTAATTCCTCAGACATGGACAGTCTATTCTTTCTTCCTAACCTGTTCTTAGTCTGAAAGTTTTGTAGAAACATGTTTGCCATGGGTCATCCCAGTAACCACTAATAAACTTTGATCTCTGTATATTTGCCTGTTTTGTTTAAGTGAGATCACACAATATTTGTTCTTTTGTGAATATTTCATTTAGCACAGTTACAGTGCTCATGAAGATTTAATGACTTTTGTGTGATCATGAGGTGTAGAGGGGATCAGGTAGCAGACAACAAAGAACAAAAAATCATATCATTGTGTGCTCACTTTCACAATACAATTGCTGAAGACAAATGGGTACATAAAAATGTGGTGGAGAAAGCTGATGGTCCTTGGCTATCAAAAGATATAGTGTTTGGGGTCTTAAAGGATTGAAGGTAACAAGCTTCCATCTAGCTCAGAAGCAACATAGCCCACATGGAAGAAGCACACCAGCCTGTGTGATCATGAAGTGCCAAAGGGATCAGGTACCAGTCATCAAAGAACAAAAAAATAAAATCTTTGTGAATGAGGGGTAGTGCAGATTGAGGACTCAAAGCCCATCTGTAGGCAACTGGACATCCCCCAGAGAAGGGTTGCAGGGAGGAGATAGAGTAGTGTAGCAATGAAGAAGCATACAATTTTCCTCTAACTCTTAAATGCACCCCCCATCATGTTCCCAATTCTACCTTACAAATCTGGCTAGACCAGAGGATGTACATTTGTATGGATAGGAACTGGAAACAAAGAGAATCCAGGACTGATTACAAGGATCTATATATAACCCTCTCCCTGGTGGACAGACAACAGAAAAGTGAGCAAAGGGAGATATCCGACAGTGTAAGATATAACAGAATAATAATAATTTTTAAATTATCAAGGCTTCATGAAGTAGGGGGTAGCGGGGAGGAAAGGGCAAAATTGAGGAGCTGATACCAAGGGTTCACATAGAAAGCAAATTGTTTGAGAATGATGAGAGCAACAAATGTACAAATGTACCTGACACAATGAATGGTTTGTCATAAGAGTTGTAAGAACCCTCAATAAAATGATTAAAACAACAACAACAAAGTTTTAATGGCTCAATATTAGTCTATTATATGTATGTATCACACTATACATTAATTTCTTGATTGTTTCTTGGGTTGTTTCCACATTTTAGTTATTGTGAGTAGAGTTTCAATGAATATTGGTGTACAGATTTCAGTTTGAGTTCCTATCTTCTTTCTTTTGTTTTTCTTTTTTTCCTAACCCTAACCCTAACCCCTGACCCTAATCCTTGAGTTCCTGTTTTCAATTATCTTGGGTATTGTTATGGTGTATGTCAACTTGACTGGGCCATGATTCTCAGTGCTTTGGATGTTTTGAAGTAGTTTATCAATAATGTAATGAAATACTCATTCCCATGATGAAATTTGATGTAATGTAAGTAATTGCATCTCACATCTAATATAAGGACATTACATCCATAATACAGTTATTATGCAGCAACCAATCTTTTGAAAGGGAATTTCTTCAGAAGTGCGACCTGCATCCAATAAATAAATAAACAAATAAACAATCATATGCATTCCACTTTTGCTTGATCAAGAGTCTGGATTCTGCATCAGGCTTGATAGCATATAATATGAGGTTATTATAATTTGTCTACCACTGTTGCTATGTGAAAAACACTTCCATCCATATGTCTGATGTGGTGGTCATGTCAACTTCATGATTGGGAGTATAGGGGTGGGGTCTAGCCTGTTACTCTGGAGATAGCCAATGAGGCCTCTGGGCATGGCTTTCTCCTGGGAATTCTGAGAAGTCTCACAATATTTCCCAATTGGAGTAGAGAGACTGGACTCAGTCTCTTGGAGTCAATCCACTGACAAGATGGTGGCATGCTGATAGATCCTGAGTCCTGGAACCTGGAGGAGCCGGAGGAGAAGCCACATGGGCTTGCCCTGATGGAACAGATCTCGAGCCAGACAAGCCACAGAGGGACCCCTACCAGCACTGAGATGCTTCTACCACCAATGGATACTGCTGATGGACCCCGAGCCATGGAAATGAGGAGCCATGGGGAGACCCTTGCCAGCACCGGGATGATTCTCCTGCCCCTGGATATACAAGACTGCACCACTGGCCTGTGATTGTCCTGGTGTCATTGCACATGCTTTGTGAGTTGGAAGGAGACTTATAGATTGGTTTCAGACATAGGAGCTAATATCAGACTTATGACCTTATGGACTGGACTGGGTTGGAATGCTTTCTCAATATCCCATTCCTCTTGTATATAAACCTTTCCCTTATATCCATATGTATGTGTTTATGAATTTGTTTCTCTACTCTACCTGGAATAACACAACCGACCCACAGAATTGTGACTTGTCAGCTTCTACAACCATGTGAATAATTTCATATAGTGAAACAGGTTCAATCTAACATAAAAGCTGATGCCACTCAGGCGATACTATTAAGCTAATCCAAAGGTGCTTAAAGAGGCAGTAGCAGATAAAATGCTGTGTGATGCATTTGGCAGGCTCCTCCTTTTGAGAAACAGATTTTAACTTTTATTGGGACTCAGTACAGTCTTAACCATGGGGAGCCTGGTCACCATGTTGATGTTGTCTGACCCACAGCATCAAAATTTAGTACTTGTATTGAAGTCCTACATAATGAGATAGAATGAGTATATACACAGGACGAGACTCAAGTATGACCAGTAGGTTGCATTCTTAAATGTCCATTGCTTCCACTGTTATCGCATTACTTTCCTCCTCCCAATGTGTACCTATGACCTCATGGGGAGTTCTTTATTATGAGTTGACTGAGGAAGGGATAATTTGTGTTGTCTTACAGATGATCCTGGATTATATGCAAATACCACATAAAAGTGGGAACCTTTTTGTTCCTCGCTGAAGGACAATGACAAATGGAAATCCTCCCAATGGACAGTGCATGTGATTGCTGACTTTGCTTGGAATGATAAATGCCCAGATGTGCTATTGTATACTGATTCTTGGACTACATCCAGTAGGTTAGCTAGAGAGTCAAGGAACTGAAATGAACATGATTAGAAAATTGGTGACAAGGAAATATGAGAAAGAGCTATCTGGAAAAAACTCTGGATGGACAAAACAAGTGAAGATTTTTGTATCTCATGAATTCTTATCAAAGTGTTAACTCGTCAAAGGATTTTAATAATTAAGTGAATATGATGACATATTCTTTGGAAACCAGTTATCCTCTTTCCAAGCCACTCCTATTATTGGCTTGGGAACTTGTGTACAACGTGACTATTGTGCCAGGGAAGGAGGTTGTGGATGTACTTAGCAACACAGACTTTTGCAAAATGAGATCATCTTGGCTACAGTTACTGCTGAGTGTCCAATCAATCAAAAACAGAGACTGACACCGAGTTTCCTATATAGAATTATTACTTACTGCACACCAGCATGGAAAGTGCAGCATTTTGTTCTTACTGAAATAGACACAGATACTTCCTTGCCCACAAATATTTTTTTACCAAAACTATAATCTGTAGCCCTACAGAATGCCTTATCCATACCACTGCATTCCACATAGCATCCCCTCAGATCAGGGAACCCACTTTGCAATCGATACAATGTGGCAATGGGTCGTCTTAATGTCTAGCCCCTGTATCTTTTGGTCTTAATATGTTCTCCATCATACTGAGGTATCTGGAGTGTAATAGCCTTCTAAAGACACAGTAACCTAGTTGGTTGCAGGGAATTGCATATTGTAAGACTGGGCTGTGGTCTCCAGAGGTTTGCATATTCTCTAAACCAGCTTCCCTTGGTACTGTTTCTTTAATAACCAGAATTCTTTACGCACTTACCCAATTTATTTAGTGAACTCACAGGCTTTCTGTAATACAGCCTGCAATACAGGACCCATAAATGATGTAAACCCATGCAGCCTTCATTTGGAGTCATTGATAACTTTGCCTTGAGTCAATTTTAACCCACTCAGCTGTCTGTAAACAAAGTCAAAGCCAGGGTCCATAAGTTATGTCCATCTATGCAGGTTTTAATTTGGGTCATTAATAACTTTGCATCGAGTCAATTTTATGCCATCTATGTATCAGGAATCTGGAGGCAATGGTGTTTCCCTTCATTTGGAAGAGAGGGGAAATATTTCCAGTAGCCTTTCTAATATTGTAACTGGTGTTTTCACGCACAACCCAAACTTGTGTTCTAATGTTACTGTTCTTTATCTCAGTCCCCCGATCACCCTTTTCTACCTCAATAGATTGGTTTCAAGCATTGGGCCAAGTGGAGTATAAATACCTTCTAATACCCCCCAACCAACCCCCCCCCATCATGAAATCCTGTACCACTTCAAGAAAGAGCAGTTCTTTTGGCATTCTGGGGGTAGGGACAACTTGTACCTTATCATTTATTGTGTCAGTAAATATCCAGACCTTACCTGACCTGATGACACTTATAAATTTTTCAGATATTCCTAGCCCCTGTATCTTTTGGGGGTTCAAGCCAATTATCTTCTTTGTTGCAGGGTGACCAAAGCATCTTGACAGTCCTGTAATAGAGAAACATCTTAAATAATATAATGTCATCAATGTAGTGAAACCAATGACCAGTAGCAGGAAAGAAAGCAGTGTTAGCCACCATATTATGGCAAGTTGTGGTGCAATACCAAGTATGTTACCTCTTCCAGGTGAAGAAAAACTGATCCTGAGTAGGTGGAGCAAAAGGAATCCAAGAGAACACTTAAAGGCTAACATAGTATAATATGTGCACAGGTCTCTCTAATCAAGGTTTCTAGACTTTTTATCCCCCTAAACTGCTTTTACTACTTTTAACCTGAAGCTATTTCCCCACAGAGAATCCACTTTTAGAATGCCTGTTTCAAAGTGGGGGCTGGCTTGAAACTGTTCAGAGTTTCCAACTTGAAATGGTGCACTCTGTTTAACTCGAGCTCGTCCTGCTTCTTTGTCCTTAACTAACCCTACATGGATTCAGACCTGTCAATAACCTCAACTCCCACCCCAAGTACCTAGGAACTAACAGGGTCCACTTAGAGGCAATGGGAACTATCCCATGGTGGTGGTCGTAGGACCCAAAGGGTGGTATTGTTGCTCTAGATTCCATTTCTTTCAAACTAAAGTTGTTGTTTATTTTTATACCATCATTTAGGCAAGCTGCACCTTTAAAATAGCATTTGGAAAATTGTAAATTAGGTGGTATTTGCATGTCAAATTATCAATTTTGTATCCAACAGTTTAAACTACTAATCAATTCACACTTCCCACTTCTACCACAAGAGTTTGCCCTTCTCCTTCCTTAATTTCTTTTCTCTCTCATGCAGAATGCTACCTTCCATTTCAACTAAGTTAATACCTCTCAATAATCTAATCTAACTCTTAATCTTCCCTCCTTTGTCGGCTCCATCTTCAAAGTCTGTTTTCCTTGGTATGAAAGTCTTTATTTTGTGTGTTTTCCCCCCTTTTTTCTTTCCCATTTATACTAGTGATTTCATATCTGTCCTTTTGTGATTGATTAATTTCATGCATTATATTTATCATCCAGGTTGATCCTTGGCATCAGGTGGTTTGTGGTTTCATCATTGCATTTGTATATCTATCAATATTTCTTTATTAGTTCTTCTACTTGTTTTTTTTTCTTTTTTCTTTTTGTTTTTTTGGGCATCACTGCCCTCTGGTGGTGAGAGTAGGAGGCCCAGCCTTTGCTCCTGTAGAGCTACTGCTGGAATTGAATCTCCATCCCAGTGTGCCACAGTCTTGTGCACAACGATTACACCACCAGGGCTCAGCCCCTACTTGTTTTCTTTTTTCAATGATTTTATGGGGGGCTCTTACAGCTTTTATAACTTTCAGTACAATACATCATTTGTATCAAGCATATTTGTACATATATTGCCATATTCACTTCCAAATATTTTCCACTTGAACCCTTGAAAGCTCCTCTTTCCCCTCCACTCCCTTTTTTTTTTTTTAAATCATTGTATTGGGGGCTCATACAATTCCCATCACAATCCATACATACATCAATTGTATACAGGCCACATTTGCACACTTGTTGCCATCATCACACTCAAAACATCCTCCCTCCACTTAGGCCCCCAGTACCAGCTCCCCATATTTCCCTCCCCTCCCCTTTCCTCTTACCCTCTCCCATGAACCCTTAAGAATTTACAAATTGCTGCTACTTTTTCATATTGTACACTGTTTAATGTGTTCCTTCATCCAATTCCCTGTTGTCCATACCCCAGAGAGGAGGTTATATGTAGGTCCCTGAAATTGGTTCTCCCTTTCTATTTCACCATCCCTCCACCTTACCAGTATCACCACTCCCACCATTAATCCTGAAGGATCATCTATCCTAATTTCCCCATGGTTCTGATTCTAGTGTACATCCCTTGATCTAGCTGAATTTGTATGGTAGAATTGGGATCATCATAGTGGGTGGGAGGAAGCATTTGAGAACTAGAGGAAAGTTGCATTATTTTATTGTTACTACACTGTATCTTAACTGGCTCATTGTCTCTCTGCAATCCCTCTGTAAGAGGATGTCGCTTCACTTATTCATGGAGTTTGAGTCCCCAGTCTGTACTCCCCCTCATTTATAATGATATAATTTTAGTTCTTTGATGCCTGGCACCGGTTCCCTTCAATACCTTCTGGTCACAGAGGCTGGTGTGCTTCTTCCAGGAGCCTTTGTTGCTTCTGAGCTGGTTGGCCACTGATTTGCTCAAGCCTTTAAGACCCTGGACACTATATCTTTTGATAGCTGGACACCAACAGCTTCTTCACTACATTTGCTTATGCACACATTTGTTGTCAGTGATCATATCAGGAAAGTAAGCCTGCAATGTTATGCTTTTTAGTTGTCAAAGTCTGATAACTGATCCCTTTGACACCTTGTGGTACCACATGCTGGTGTGCTTAGTCCATGTGGGCTTTGTTGCTTCTGAGACAGATGGCTGCTTGCTTACTTTCAAGCCTTTAAGACCCCAGACGCTACATCTTTTGATAGCTTGGCACCATCAGCTTTCTTTAACACATTTGCTTATGCACTCATTTGTCTTTAGTGATTGTGTCAGGAAGGTGAGCATCATGGAATGTTAATTTTATAGAACAAAATATTTTTGTACTGAGGAAGTACTTGAGTGGAGGTCCAATGCCCATCTGCTGTCCTATTAATAACCCTATAAGTATATGCTCGCTTATCTATTTCCCCGTCATTACATATAAATATTTGTACCTATGTATGTACCTGTATTTAAACAGTTATAAAAGCCCTTTCCTCCCCAGTTCTTTCCTCTATTTCCTTATACTTTCCTCTTGTTCCACTACCATGCTCAGCCTCCATTTGGATTTCAGTATTTTCTTTCTGTTACATTACTCTTGATCAATCCTTATCAGGCATCTCTCACCCACCTTATTACTGATTTTGAATCAATTTTTATACCCTTATCCCTGGCCGGGTCAATACCATCTCCTTTCACCCTCTTCCCCTTCTCTCCTACTTGTTTTTATATTGATATTGTGAACAGTGCTGTAATGCACATAGCTGTGCATAGATTTGTTTGTGTTGTGACTCTTACTTTTTAGGATATATACCCAGCAGAAGGATTGCTGGGTCAATTGAATTTCTTTTCTCAGTTGTTTGAGGTAGAATTATATTACTTTCCACAGTGGTTGTACACATTTACAATCTTATCAGCAGTGTAGGAGGATTTTAATCTCTCTGCTACCCCTCTAGCATTTGTTACTTTCTGTTTGTTTTTTTAATGTCACTGTCATCATCTGTATAAAGTGGTATTTCATCATAGCTTTGATTTCAATATTCCATGTGTCTAGTGATCATGAGCATGTATTCATGTATGTTGGTTATATGAATATCAGTTTAGGTGAAGTGTCTGTTCATCTTCTTTGCCTACATTTAAATTGGGTTATTTGTCTTTTTTGGCAGGGGTTGTTACAATTTTCTATTGATTTTAGAGATTAGTCTCTTGTATTGTCAAATATTTTTTCTTACTTCATGAGTTCTCCTTTTATTCTCTTAAGTGTCTTATTTTGAATAGACTGCAGTAATCTATTATTATTTCTTTCAGAATATTTGGTTGTGCGCCTATCCCCTGTAGTAGAGCCATTAACTTTGTACCTATTTTCTCATTGATGATTCCTATAGCTCTGAGTTCTACATTTAGACCTCGATCACCTTGAGTTCATTTTTGTACATGGAGTAAGGTATTGGTCTTGTCCTTTCTTCTGCAGATAGATATCCACGTTTTTTTGCCATCAATTTTGTTGAAGAAACTAGCTCTTTTCCAGGAAAGCTTTTTGGCCCTTTGTCAAAGATCAATTTGTCTGTAGGTGGATGAATTTAGTTGTAGCTTCTCTATTGATTCCAACACCAGGTAGTTTCAAATACTGTGGATGTGTAAGAGGTTTTGATATCAGTAAATAAGAGACCTCCTAATTTGTCCTTCTTCCAGGCAACCCGCTCTTGAGTGACTTTCAGCAGGCTTCTGGATGGTTGTCTAGAAGGGTTTTTCTCTCCTCTGCTTCCCCACCCCTCATGTGTCTATGTGCTTCTTGTTCTCCGATTTTCTTTCTTTCCCATAGCTCCCATTTCCTTCCCTCTCGCCCTCTCAGCTTTTCCTAGGTTGGTTGCTTTGAGTTGGGGACTGCTTGTGGGCACTGACAGACGGTGGAATTTCTTCTAAGAAACTTGCTTTCATTTCTGAAGCAATTAACTCATTGTATGCCTTTTTTGTGGTGGAGGTTAAGCACTTTTGTTTCTTTTCTTAACTTTGACTGTCTTTGGCTGTAAGTCCCAACATGGTGTTTCTCCTGAAGCTAGAAGAGAAGGAAATGTGAAGGGGACAGGCTAGTGTCTTTTCTGCATGGGAGAGCTTCTACTCATATGGGAGCTTTCCATTCTGAACATTCCTTTATGTTGCTCACTTACCTTCCTCCAAACTCATAGTCACTGCCTACCCAGCTCAAATAAAGACAGGTGTTGGAATAATGCTGGGACCCAGCCTGGGCTCCCGTTTATGGAAGGGAAGTTGTGTCAACAGTGTCAGTTTGGCTTCCTCACCCATCATCTCTATTCTAGTCCAATACTCACTCTTCCTGAGATATTTTTCCTCTACCTTCACTTTGGCAAACTTAACTATTCACCGAGATCTTGGAGCCAGCTATTATTATTAGTTGTGTCTTCATACACAACCTATCACCCTTTCCCTATAATTTTCTACCTGTAGCTTCTCCTGCAGTGTTCACTGTAGTGACCATCCAAGTTCATTATTGCTTGCGTAACCTCTTTCTCACTTGTATGAAAGTATATGTTTTTCCTAGCCTTGTTATGCTGTTCTAGCATTCCTATATATGTACATTGTGGTTCACAAACCTAGGAGTTTTTAGGTAGACGTATTCAGGCTAGACTTTCTCAAGTGTGTGTCCCTGAACTCTAGAATTTCTTCCAATAGATGTTTCTCCTTATCAGTCACACTGTATGGTGTGTTAGTCTGAATTGACTAAAGAAACAAATCCACTGACAATCATGTGTGCATAGGAAAGAGCTTTATATAAAAGAGCAATGATATATTAAGAAAACATCCCAGTTCACATCAACTCCATAAGTTTGATATTAGCCCTTAAATTCCTCTTCAGACTCATACAACACCAAATGCAGGAAGATCACAGGTCAGTGGGTGGATCCAGTGGTGGTGGAAGCATATCAGCACTGGTGTGGGTCTCCAGGTAGCTTCTCCAGCTCCAGGGCTCTGACTCCATCAGTGTAGCTCCCTATGGCTTATCACCAGGAATGTGTAGCAGAGAAACAAGCAAAATGTATCTGGCCTCCAGTGAGCTATGTATCTCTTCCAGGCCTCCAAATGAGGTCATCAAGCTGCAATCTGATTGACAGACTGGACTCCATCCCTTCACAAGTTGATAGTAGATTATGTAACTGCCACATATGACCTTCTAGTTAGCTTGCCAATTGTCTGGACAAGGACCAATAACTTGGAATTTGCCTAAAGTGCTACAAAAAAGGCTAGCAGTTCCATGATAGTAATATAGATATTTAGTAAGGTCTTATTTACAAGGCAAAATCTTGTTGAGATCAGTCAACTTGAGTCTCTGTGTCCACAGTGGAAGGCAGGAGCTTTTACAGAGCTGTAGAACAAAGATGACATGATGCTAGGGTCTGGACCTCCATGCCTACTCCAAAAAATATTATGTTAAGTGACTTACCAAGGAGAAGTAAACTATCAGCAAGTGTGTTAGTCTGGGAAGACTAGAGAAATAAATTCACAGAGACACTCATATGTATATATGGGAGAGGTTTATATACAAGGACAATTGAACATTGAGAAAACACCTTAGCCCAGGCCAGATCAAGTCCATAAGTCTGAGATTAGCCCATATGTCAAACAGCAATCTATAACGTCTTCTTCAGTCTCTCAAAACAGATGCAATGATGCTGAATGTAGACGATCACAGGCCAGCAGGTGGGAATTCCTGTAAATCCAGTGACATTGTAAGCATCTCAGCGCTGACAGGAGTCTCCATGTGACTTTTCCAGGTTCAGGTTCTGGATACATCACGGCAGGTCCATGTGGCTTCTCATCAGGAATGTGTACCAGAGAATAAGAGAGAAAGTGTCTCCCCCTCCAAGGCAGAAAATCAGCATTTCCCAGAATTCTCAGCAGAAGGCCTTGCCCACACAGGGATCTCTCATTGGCTATGATCTGATTGACAGACTAAACTCCACCCCTACATGCATAATCCTTAAATTGGTAGTTATATCTCCATCACAGCAAGCAAGAGCATAGCCTATTCTGCCTTGTAAAAACCTTTTCATCAACATTTGCCATCTTGAGTCATCTTAGATCATCCTGCCATCAAGGATCTACCAGAAGTTTTATACAGTCACATAAGTTACCATAGAAAAACCACCCAGCTGAGTCCACTCATACAATCATGAACAAATAAAGGGGCTGCTGTTTCTATTCACTAAGTTGTTCGTTTTTAACCAAAATATTTTATTGTGTTCCAGTGAGAATTTACACAGCAAATTAAATTCCTATTTAATAATTCTGCACAATTTATTCACTGTCATTGGTTATATTTTTCACAATGTGTCAACTTTTTTGTTATTTCTGTTCTGTTGGTCCCATTTCTAGTAACTTATTTCCCTGCTCTCTTGCCTTTGAAACTTTATTTGGGAATAAATGTTGACATTTGATCTCATATAGATATTTTTTTAAAGAAGCACAGTACTCAAGGGTGCTATTCTTAATTTACCCAACAATACGTTATTTAGTTAAAGATGAAATGGTTTGGCTCAAAGTTTAAAGAATCTATCAGGGAAAGAGTCTCAGAAAGTCCTCCAATTTCAACCAGTCAAGTAAATCTGAATTTTAAAGCAATTCGAACTATGTTTAAGATTTTGATTTATGTCTACATTCCATTAATATGAACACATTATGTTCCTGATCAGAATAGTCAATAATGGTAGCTGGACATGAGCTAGCTGTTCTGGTGTCCATGAAAATAAGGTTATAGTTTGTGTAGACTATTAATCCTGGAGACTAATTTTTTCTCTGAATCTCTGATGTCCTTCTTTCTCATTCACTTTAGACCCTGCTTGCAAGCTTTTAAGATCCCAGACACTATTCATCTAACTAGAATGTAGAACATAAGCTTTACATACTGTTTTTGGCCAAGTGACTGAATTCACCTAAGAAATTATGGTCTTGGATATGATGAGGTGTTTGGTTAAATTTGATAAGTATCAGGGTTTGTGCTTTCTTGTGTTTTATTGTATGTATCAATATGTCTGGATACATTTCTATGAGTATATACACATCTGAATGTAAAGACATTGTTATAGATCCACATACAAGTAGTCCCTGATTAATGACATCAAAATAGGATGAACTGCACTTATGACTTGCTGGTTTTTGTTCTTTTTGTGTGTGCCAATGTTCAACTCTAATGATATACTAATAATTAAATTTTACAACCCCCCAGCACCCTTTACAACTCCAGCTTCACTATTACAAAATTGACATAGATTTTATTGTAGACCAGGCCTATACTAGAATCAAACATACTGCCATCCAATCAATATCAATTCATAGTGAACCCTGTAGGTTTCCAAGCTGTATTTGTCCAGGTTGACTAGAGAAACAAATCCAGAGACATTCATCAAGTATGTTAGAAAAACTTATATCAAGAGCTAATTATGAATCACTAAAATAACTCAGCCTAGTCCAGATCAAATCCATAAATTCAATATCTGTCCATGGATAGATCCTTGCAGACACATGCAGCACATGCAATTGCCAAATGCAGGAAGATTGCAGGCTAGTGGGTGAAAAGTCCCATGGGTCCAGTGATAGTGGACACATCTCCAGGGCTCTGGTTGCCATCATCATGGCACTATGTGGCTAGTCATCATGAATGTGAAGCAGAGTATGTATCCTGCCTCCAGGGAAGAAGAAAGTGTTCCCAGAATCCTCAGGAAAAGGTCATGCCTACACAGAGGCATCATTAGCTGTGATCTGATTTACAGGCTAGACTCCACCTTTTTGTTGAAGTTGACAGGAGATTATGTAACCACCACAAAGACTGTAACTGTTTAAGGGAGTAGAATGCCACATATTTCTCCTGCAAGGTAGTTGGTGGTTTCAAATTGCTGATATGCAGATCACAGCCCAATGCTTAACCATCACACCACCAGACTCTCTGACCAGATCGACAGCATGATCTTATTCAGTATTTTGTTCCATAAGAAGCATCAGTTGCTAATTTGAAGCTAAATTGATTATTTCTCCAACTGTAGCACTTGTACTACAGATACCTAGTCTAACAGCATGTTCAGGAAAAAAATCATGCCAAAGAGTTCTAATAAAACAACAAATAGATGAGTAAAACTCTAGAAGATTATTAAAATAGAGATAATGAAGTGTATATTTTCTAATAATAGAAAGAAAATCAATGAAATAGCTTGTGAGGAAGAATTGTCTCACTAAACTTTTTTTTGACAATCATTGGGTATGAGAATGGGATTTTGAGGCTGAGCCCCAGTGGCGTAGTGGTTGTGCGCGGGACTGCAGCCCACTGGGATGGAGGTTTGATTCCAGCTCCATGGAGCAAAGGCTGGGCCTCCTACTCCCACCACCAGAGGGCAGCGATGCCCACCCCCCCCCCCAAAAAAAACAAACACAAAACAAAACAAAAAGAATAGGATTTTGGATTAAGTTAAAGGGCTGACATAAAACTGACTATTTTAACAAAGAAGAGGAAAGGTCTACCAGGAATATGTTAATGATCTGACTACATGATCAATTCCAGAAAAAGATTCTTATGCGATTGCAAAACTTTCAGACAGACTACTCTAATGCTAGTAAGGTTCAGTTTAATTGATTTAAGCCCAGATTTAGCTTTCATAATGTGATTATAACTGGGAGAGCTGGAAGTAATAATGTTGAAGCTGCTGAAAAATTAATTGATTTTCTGGACAAAACAATACAAGATAAAAAATATATATATACCAGGGCATGTTTTTAAAGTGGACAAATGCAGCTTGTGGCAACTCTTTCCCCAAACAAACACCAGACAAACAGACATTCAAAATGGAGATGACTTATTTCCACCAGCATCACACCATCCAAATTAATCCACATTATTTTTGAGGAAATATTATCATTATTTATGTCCACCTTGTATTAAATTCTGCCTCCCATCTGTCGGTTTTTCATACTGTTGTAATTTACATGTTACTGTGATGCTGAAAGCTAGTATTTCAAATAGCAACAGATTCCCCTATAGTGGAAGTTTCAGGGGAATGCTGAGGATTCAGGGGAATGCAAAGATAAATGGGGAAGGAGAATCTAGTGATCTATTCTTAAAAATAGTAGTCAGTGGAAGTGTTATGAATAGCAGCGGAACACCAATATAATGCTGAGCCCTTAATTTTGGAAGGCACTTAAAATACGACTAGAGAAGAACTGCCTCCTCAAAGTAGAGTCAACTTAATGACATAAAAGTTGAAAAGCCTTTATTTGTAGAGATGGAACAAATCAAGGCAAGAAGAAACAGCTGCAAAGATCCATTAAAATTCTGAACGTTTAATATACAAAGTATGGATCAAGGAAATAAGAAATCATCAAAAATGAAATGGGATTCCCAGCGATAAAATAGACAGTAAAGATGTGTTGATAATTGCTAGTTATTGGAATATGAAAGTCAGAAATAAAGATTGGTAGTTGGAAAAGATTTAATAATAGAACTTTACAAGACCAATTACTAACTCACAGGAAAAAGCTTTCTTTATTTCCCCATCAACATAAATGGTGCCTATGCACATAGATCTCACCAGAAATGATACATAGGAATTAAACTAACTGCATCTGTGGAAAAAGACTATGTAGAAATTTAATATCAATTTAAAAAAGAATGGAGTGCAGACCATTAATCACTCATATGCAAGTTCCAAGTGAATCTGAAAGAAATAAGATAAATTGCCAAGAGACAAAATATGACCTTGAATATATCTTATCTGACACCATCTCAAGAATAGACACTAATGACTGAAGATCAGATAAGTTGTCTAATGCTATTAAGGATATTATTTTATTATATTGTAATATCTAATGATATTAAGAACATTATTAAGGACATTGTTTCCTAATGGTATTAAAGACGTTTTACAGCTGAGCCCCAGTGGCGTAGTGGTTGTGTGCGGGACTGCGGCCCACTGGGATGGAGGTCCAATTCCAGGAGCAGCTCTGCAGGAGCAAAAGCTGGGCCTCCTACTCCCACCACAAGAGGACAGTGATGCCCCCCCCCCAAAAAAAAAGACGTTTTACATGAAGAAAGTAAAAGATAATTAAAAAGACCAGGGGGTGAAGGTGGAGGTAGTGACAGATGGATAGCAGAAGAGACTGAAATTTTCTATAGAATGTAGAATAGCTACATTAGTCATTGGAAGATAATGGAAGAAATGATGACATAAAAGAGCTGACAAAGTTTCAAAGAATGTTAAAGAAGATATGAATTATATTGACATTGTCAAAGACCTGGAATTAGAAAACAAAGAACATAAAGAACTAAAGAAAACAATTCAAGCCTCAACTTGAAATGCTGAAGGACTCAATACTATAGAATATTGAATGACACTAGAAGTATCCAAAGAAGTTGTAAGAGATGTGCATAATTACTACACCAAAATAAATGGCCCTTGTTCAATCATTTCAAGAAGTAGTATATGTTAAGAACCAAAGGTACTGAAGGAAGCAGTACAAGTTACACAGAAGGTATTTTTAAAAACAGGAAAGGATGCAATGCCAATTGAGACCCATCAAGAAATTTGAAATATACCCATATTTGTGCTATCAAAGAAAGGCAACCCAACAGAATGCAGATAATATGATATTTGGAAGTGAGACTAGAAAAACTTCATCTCATGTACTTTGAACATGTCATCAGGAGCGATCAATCCTCTGGAGAAGGACGTCATGCAAAAAGGGAGAAGACCTCAAGCAGATGAAGTCCTGATACAGTGGCTGCAACAGTAGGCTTCAGCAACCAGCCTGGGTGAAGATGGCCCAGAAGCCAGGTGGTGCTTCATTCCAGTGTGCATAGCATTGCCATGTGAGCCAGAACCAACTTGATGGCACCTAATAACAAAAATCACTGAGACACGGTTTACCCCTGTGTTTTCTTCAAGAGCTTTGTAGTTTTTGCTTTAACATTTGTATCTTTGATTCACTTTCAGTAACGTTTGTGTATCTTTGTCAGTATGCTTTTATTACTCTTATATATTATTGGGGTACACTTCAAACATCATACAATTTTATTATTCAATTAGATTAAGATTTGTGTGGTCACCAACACAATCTAGTTCAGAATATTTTCTTCTTGTTCTCATTGTCTACAGCTCCCCATCCCCCTGCCGTCCCATATTGCTTTAGATCTATCTATCATGTAGATCCATCTGTCCTATACTGAAAATCATATGGAATACAAAGAGGATGTAAGCAAAGAAAAAACTCAACAATAATGACTAGACAAAATAGAAAAACCTCATTCATAAAAGAAAGTACAAAAAATTTAAAACATCCTTCATAGTCCACACCATAAAGTTTTTTTTTTTTGGGGGGGGGCATCACTGCTCTCCGGCGGTGTGAGTAGGAGGCCCAGCCCCACTGCTGGAATTGAACCTCCGTCCCCGTGGGCCGCAGTCACGCGCACAACCACTACGCCATCAGGGCTCAGCCCACCATAAAGTTTTTTAATGATTTTATTGGGGGGCTCTTATAGCTCTTATAACATTCAATACATCATTTGTAGCAAGCATATTTGCACACATGTTGCCATATCCACTTCCAAATATTTTCTACTTGAGGCCTTGGTATAAGCTCCTCTTTCCCTCACCTTTAAAAAATTTTTTATAAATCTTTTTAATTGGAGGCTCATAACCATAAAGTTTTGATGTAGAAACAGCACTAAGTGTGGTAGCTACATAATCTGATGTTAATTTGGAGCTTGAGAGGATTAAGAGCAAAAGGGTGGATCTGTCTATCTAGTCTATCAATCATTGTCTAGCCAATGAAGACCTTTTCCTGGGAGTTCTAGGAATTCTTAGATTTCCTCCTGGGGGGCAGGAGACTATCGCTCTCTCTCTGCTCACTTCCTGTGAGACATTCCTGAGGAGAAGCCATATGGACCTACCCTGATGCAACCCTGGGAACTGAAGGAGTACGTGCAGAGATGCTTCTACTGCCACCGACTTTGTACCCACTGGCCTGTGATCTTCCTGCATTCAGCGACATCGCATGTGTTTCGTGAATCCGAAGAGGATTTTATGCAATGGGATCAGGCATGTGGACTAATATCAGACCTTTGGACTTGATCTGCACTGGACTGGGATATTTTCTTTATATTTGACTGTTCTTGTATATAAACTTCTTTCTTATATACATACGAGTGTCTAAACATTTGTTTCTCTTGTCTACCCAGACTAGCACACTACGTGACCAGGACTTACCTCAAATTCACTTGTCCCAGGTTTAGGGAATAGGCATACTCCCTTGGAGTTAAGGCTGGACTGACCTAGAATGAGAAGAAGTAGATGACTTCTGTCCCAAGGTTATGGAATTGGGAGTTGCTTGTCTTTGGTGTGGAGCTCTGGTTGTGAGGATGCCCAATGAGTGAATGGTTGCTTAGGACTGCCACATATTTACTAGTCTAATGCCCTCCTTGTGTCCTTATGACATGTATTCATCAGGTAAATATGAGCCAGCCTCTGTGAATGAGCATCCTTTCAAGTTTTCCAATATCACCCACCCCATTGTTTGTGTAAATAGCGTCCAATCACTTAAGAGTTTATTCTGTAACGTCATCAATTCATGTATTGCAGTCTGAAGCTGGCCAATATATAATTTCCTTTTCTCGATAATGTGTTAAGTTCTATGCCATTGGCTAAATTAATGACACTGTCAACAGAATTAACTTATGTCCCAGGAGGGGACATAAAATGATAATAATATCTCTAAAGTGAATCAAAGGATATAAATCACAAATATATCAATGGATTTTAGGCTCACACTTAAGTCTAGCCCCAACCTAGAAACAATTAGTTCTTATGATATGGCTCTGCTAGATGTCCACCTCATGGAAGATATGGGTGCATAAACAAAGTGTAGTAAGTAAACCATATAGTGCCCAGTTATCAGAAATAATGGTGTCTGGGTCTTAAAATTTTGTCTCTAAACCAGAAGCCCATCCAACTGAACTAAGCCCACACAGGAGAAGCACACCAGCCTGTGTGACCCAAATACTGTAAATAACAATATGCAAATCTGAAAAAATGGAATGGTAGCAGAGTTTAAGTTGTGAACATTTAATTTGCAGAAGGGTATGGATGATCGTATATCATCTGTCAGTTTTCTTGTACTGTGGTGACTTGTATGCTGTAATTCTGCATGCTGTGTCACTGGTATTTTTTAATTTAATTGATCAATTTTTAGGTTTATTTTTAAATTTTTAAATAATTTTACTGGGGGCTCATATCACAATCCATACATCCATCTAATGGGTCAAGCACATTTATAGATTTGTTACCATCATCATTCTCAAAACATTTGCTTTCTTCTTTAGCCCTTGATAGCAACGCCTCATTTTCCCCCTCCCTCCCCATGCAGCCTCTCTCATGAAACCTTGATAATTCATAAACTATTATTATTTTATAATATCTTACATTGTCCAATGTCTCCCTTCACCCATTTTTATTGACCCTCCAGGGAGGAGGTTATATGTAGATCCTTGTAATTGGTTCCTCCTTTCTACCCCACCTTCCCTCCACCCTTCCATATCACCACTCTCACCATTTGTTCTGAAGGGATCAACTCTCCTGGATTCCTGTGTTTTCAGTTTCTATCTGTACCAGTGTGCATCCTCTGGTCTAGCCAGATTTGTAACTTAGAATTAGGATCATGATAGTGGAGGTGGGGCATTTAAGGACTAGAGGAAAGTTGTATGTTTCATCATTCAACATAACACTATCTCCTCCCTGCAACCCTTCTGTAAGGTGATTCCAGTTGCCTACAGAAGGACTTCGGGTCTCCAATCTGCAATCCCCTCATTCACAATGATATGATGTTTTGTTCTTTGATGCCTGATACATTATCCCTACAACATCTAGTGATCACACAGATTGGTATGCTTTCTTCCATGTGGGTTTTGTTGCTTTTGAACTGTATGTTTGCTTGTTTACCTTCAAGCCTTTAAGAACCCAGATGCTATATCTTTTTTTTAAATCAAACTTATGGTTCTTGAAAAAATCTGTGCATGCAGTATTTTTATAGCTATTTCAATGCCACCTACTTTCAGATGCTATATCTTTTGATAGCTCGGCATTATCAGCTTTCTTAACCACATTTGTTTATTCACCCATTTGTGTTCAGTGATTGTATTGGGAAGGTGAGCACACAATGATATAATTTTTTTTGATGTCTGCTACCTGATCCCTTTGACAACTTTTGATCAAACAGGTTGTTGTGCTTCTTCCATGTGGGCTTTTTTGCTTCTGAGCTATATGGTTGCTTCATTACCTTCAAGCCTTAAGACTCCAGATGCTATATCTTTTGATTGCCAGGCACCATCAGCTTTTTTCATCATATTTGTTTATGCACACATTAGTCTGCATAATTGTGTGGGGAAGGTGAGCATCATGGAATGTCAGTTTAATAGATCAAAGTGTTCTTGCATTGAGGAAGTACTTGAATGGAAACCCAAGTTCCTCTGCTACTTTAAACACTAAAACTATAAATATAAGCACATAGACCTATTTCCCCATCATATATAAATATATTTACATATGTACATGCCTATATTTAGACCTTTGTGAATGCCCTTTGGTTCCTAGTTCTTTCTGCTGTTTCCTTCTGCTTTCCTCTTGTCCCACTATTATGCTCAGCTTTCATTTGGGTTTCAGTAATTCCTCTTGGTTACATTGCCCTTCATCAGTCCCTACCATCACTGGTATTTTAAATACCAGCAGCATCATTTAAAGTGAAGTTTCAGTGCAGCAGCGAACTAAGAACAGACAATGAAAAAGAACTTGGGTCCCAACTTGAAAGGAAAGAGACACGTACATATGACTGAAGAGGAGCTGCTTTCTTGGAGTGAAGTCAACCATTGTGTTATGAGTTGGGTAAGCTCTGTGAGAGTGGAGCCTTCAAGATCTTTATTTGTTGATGGGGCAAGACTCAATGTAGAGAGAAACAGTTGCAAAAAAAACTGCTGATGGTTAGAACTTGCAAAGTGTGAAGTATAGCTGTGTAAATTGGAAGTCATCAAAAATGAAATGGAATACATAAAGAACAGTACCCCAGAAATTAGTGAGCCAAATTTACTAGTATTTGCCATGTGAGTAAAAAAATTATATGATTTACTATGCTGGGTATAACAGAATTTGTCAAAAATTGCAAAATCAATCATGAATCACTATGTGATTAGATTATATATATATATTTCTTAAAGGAAACCTACACAACTGTTATTCAAATATCTGCCAACCAAAAAAGCTAGTGATGAAGACATCGAAGAATTTACCACAGCTTCAGTCAGAAATGGATCAAACAAGCCATTAAGATGGATTGGTAATTATTGGCTTTTGGGATGCAAAAGTTGGAAACAGAAGATGAGGGAAGAACAGTTGGAAAATATGAACTTGGTGATAGAATCTAAGCTGCGGTTTACATAGTAGAATTTTGCAAAACCATCAGCTTGTTCATACCAAATACCTTTTTAAAAAATAATGGGAAAGATCTTCAGATCTAATTCATTGAAATCACATTGACTATATCTGTAGGAAGAGACCATGGAGAAGCTCAGATCTGTTGCTAACGTCAGGCCAGCAGCTGACTGTGAAGAGACCTTCAATTGCTCATATAGAAATTCAGGATAAAGCTGAAAAAAAATTTAAAACAAATCCACGAGAGCCAAAATATGACCTTGGGTCTCTCTCACCTAAATTTAGAGAACATCTCAAGAATAGATTTGACATACTGAACACTAGTGACAAAATACTTGAGCTGTGGGAAGACTTCAAGAACATCATTCATGAAGAAAACAAAAGGTGTACATATATAGAGAGAGACATGAAAGGAAGAAAAGGTCAAAGTGGATATCAGATAAAACTTAAGCTTGCTCTTAATCTTAGAGTAACTAAAGCAAATGAAAGAAATACTGAAGTCAAATATCTGATTAGAGTGTTTCAAAGGGCAGCGCAAGAAGACAAAAACAAGTACTATATGAAGTGTACAAAAAGCTAACAGTAGAAAGCCAAAATGGAGTAACATGCTCAGGACATCCTAAATTTAAAGAACTCAAGAAAATTTTCAGCCTTAAGTTGCAATATTGAAAGACCTTCAGGGGCAAATTAATGACTGATTCAGAAAACATCAAGAGAAGATAGAAAGAATACACAGAATCACCATGCCAAAAAGAACTAGTTGACAGCCTATCCTTTCAGCACGTAGCATATTAGCAAGAACTAATGTTGCTGAGAGAAGAAGTTCAAGTTGCGCTGAAAGCATTATCTAAAAAGACAGTATTAGAAATTGATGGTACACCAATGGAAATGTTTCACAATGCTAGTAAGGCACTCATCTATGCCAGGAAATCTGGAAGACAACTACTTGACCAACTGACTGCTCAAATTCTACAACAATATACTGATATCACATTCCAGTAAAATTTTGGTGAAGTTCATTGAACAATGATTGCAGCAGTACATTGACAAGGAACTGTCAGTTTCAGGCTGGGTTCAGAAGAGGATGTAGAACAAGGACCTGCCATTAGAAAGCCCATTTCCTCAGTGGCATAAAAAGAATCAAAGAATGTTTCCTTTTATCCAATTTTCTCTTCTTTTAAAAATTTGGCCCTTGAGAGGTCATTTATCCTTTCTGAGCTCCTTTCTAGCAACTGGAATATGTTGGCACAAGCAGAATCACCATGGAATGTAGTCTGGCTTGTTCTGCTTCTGGCTGCAGAATTGATTATAGCCTCAAGTCATTGCTGTATCCTCGTTGAGTTGTGGCCTCAACTCAGTTCTCTCCCATTATTATACTTGTTCCATCAAATCTAAAAAGAGGGCCTCGTTTCCACTGTACGCAAAGCCAGAAACAGTCTCTACAGCCACCTTGGTTGATCCCAATGTGACTTGGGGTTCTTCTTTACAAAAATGTGTATTTTATTGTCAATTATGACTCATGACAAAAGAATGTCTCCATTTAATCCAAAGTGGTAGCACTGGAACTAACACAGACTATTCATCCCAGATCACAAACATGTGTGTGCTGTCCTTGCACCAGACAGAAGTTTGGTAAACCTCACAGAAGTTAGAACAGCTCCTCTGAAGCTGGGAAGGTACAGATTTTAGGACCATCCCTAGTATGTCGGTCTAATCTGCCAGACACTCACTTTCCAGTCTCACACTTTTTTTCTTGGGGGCAGGGGCATCACTGCCCTCTGGTGGGAGTGGGAGGCCCAGTCTTGCTCCTGGAGAGCTGCTGTTGGATTTAAACCACCAAGCCAGTGGGCAGCAGTCCTGCACTCAATCACGACACCACCGGGGCTCAGCCTCCTCAGTTTCACACTTTATTCTCTTCACCTAACTTCCTGATTACTATGCCTTCATTGATCTCAAATAGACTCAGGCCAGTAAAGCTTTAGTCACTCCAGCTCTGCCTGGACTCAAATCAGCCCTTTCTTGTCCTTAGCAGGATCCTCCTTGCTTCGTATACAAAATCAACTTTTGTCTTAATTGTTTCTAAATCTAATTAGGCACTGTTTTCTCCAGAATTAAGCAATAGTGTCTGCCCTGCTCTGATTTACTCCCTCAAACTCCCCAACCTTGCTACCTCTACCGACAGGGCATAAGATAACCAATCTTTCTTGTTTGACTAGCTCTATAATCTTAATCCTTCCTTTTCTTCTTACTATGGCTTCTGCAGAGTCTGCAGTTTATTACTTACCATCTCTGCAATTTTGTAAAAATTGATTGCCATCTCTGTCTTTCTGGTGTTTATTCCAAATCCTTTTCATTTGTAATCTTGAGTCTCATTACATTTACGGACAGATGACTTCCAAAACTACTTTTCTGAAAAGATTGATTTGATGGTTGAAACATGAGAAGTTTTCTAATTCTTACCATGAGATTCAACACATTTAGGTCCCTTTCTACACCCTTCTGTCCTTCCCATCCCAGAGAAAGAAATTTCTTCTTCTGTTTATATGAGAAGTTTATGTGAATACAGTCCAACTGCACACCCATTCCTGAGAAAAGCACCCAATAAAATAGGCATATAAGAGAAATTCCTCAACAAATGCATTCCTCTTTTGAATAAAAAGCAGATTAGGATGTCCTTCATGGACATTCCTATTCAATATTGTACTAAAAGACATAGCCAGAACTATCAGGTAGAAAGGAGACATTAAAGACATCTGAGTTGGCAAAGAAGTAATTTTGTTGGCCTTTGTTAGGTCAGGTTGGCTATAGAAACAAATCTACTGACAGTCATGCATTTATAAGAAAAAGCTTTATAT
>PVJH01020132.1:0-41335 GCA_004026705.1 Nesogale talazaci | reverse complement strand
AGAAATTGCTTCCAATTTCAGCACAGGTTGAGACCCTAGCTGGTGCAAATGGCAGACACAAATCCACTGAAGGAGGTAGGAACTGAAGGTGTGCCTTCAGTCAAATATTAAGAACTTGAGTGCCTTAAGTGGTCCACTAAATGTCTGCAGAAAATAAGTGATGCCCTGGTTTTCTAATAGGATTGTTACAGCGCAGAGCCTTAGAGAATCACAAAGCAATCCAGCCTTAGGGTGAGCTCGCAATGGCCCTAATAATTTGCATTTAGGCAGGAATGCTGAATTCTTTCTCATGGATGCCCCAATACACTGCCAGATGCTGTATCAGCGAAACTTTCCAACTGTATCTCCCACTCTTCCTCCAGCCGCCCTGTTCACTTTGTCTCCAGTGCATTTCTCCATAGAGACTGTTTCCCTGTACTTGCAAACCAGAAGACATTTCACAGTACAACACCTCCTGCAACAAGCATGTGTGTTCCTTCCACGTCACATGTCAAATCACTCTCCTCAAACTCTATCAGTTTTCATCTCCTCCTGGCAATCTTCAATGACCCGCCTCTACTTCCTCATTGCACTTGACGTTAATAAGACATCATGTGCACTTATGAACCTTCTTGCAGTAGTGCAGAGTACAATATAATCTCATTCACATGGTTTGGTTCCCCATAGAATATAGGAGTGCAGGGTCTCAGTCTTCCTGAGCTTGTCAATGTATCACGTTCCTGGATTAGTTAGTGCTGCATGTTCACCTCTCCCTCACTGGCACATAGTGACTGGATATAAGGATTCGGATGCTGCATTTCTCTATGGGACCAGGCTCATCTTTTTCCCACAGAGTGGTTGGTGGGTTTGAAGCTCTGACCGTATGGTTAGCAGTCTAGCAGTTCCAGAACTCCTTCACCAAACACATAGTAGGTACTAAGAATTTGGAAAAACACTCAAGGTAATCTCTCTCTCCTTCTTACCTTAGCTCATGCTCATCATCCCTTAGACATCCATTTATGGAGGCAGAGATGATTCCTGACATATCAAATTCTACTGATTTTTCATGTAAACATTTGTCTAGTGTCCTAATAGCACAGCAATCATGGGCCTGGTTTAGAGCAATTGTGTTATTAGCCGGAAGTTCTTTCTCTTTAGTATCTGCCTGTTCTAATTCACCCTGTTATGATAGTTACATAATCTGGTGTCAATTTGGGACTTGTGAAGATTAAGACTGAAGGAGTGGAGTTTAGTCAATTGGATAAGGGCCAATGGAGCTTTTGTGTAGTCATGGCTGTCTACTGAGAATTCTGGGAATTCCTGAATTTCTTCCATGGAGGTGGGATAGTCTCTCTCTCTCTTTCTCACTCCTCACTTCCTGCAGGAGGTTTTACTGACAAGACACATGGTACTACACCTTGGGAACTGGAGAAGCCACCTGGACCTATCCTGATGCAACCAGACTTCTGGAGCCAAAGAAACCATGTAGAGACTTGAATGAGATGCTTACAATGCCACTGGAACCATGGGACTTCCAGCCCACTGGCCTCTGATACTCCTGCATTTGGCATCGTTGCACGTATTTCATGAGTCTGAAGAGGACTAGGGTTGCCAGTGGCTGTTTGTTTTTTCCTTCAGACAGATACAGCCAGGCCTCTCTTCCAGGTACTTCTGAATAGAGTAAGACGTGTATTGCTTCTCTGGTCTTTTGAAGCCTCCCAGACCTCAGAGCCTCTCGAAATTCCTCACCTCATCCATCTTCCATCTCCGAGATGCTCCAGCTACCTCTCAGCAAAGCGACCCTCTTCCTCCTCCACACAAAAGAAGGCACACAGATTTCTATGCCAACCCTTCAAGAATTTAGAATTACATAAAGTCTCATATTGCTTCATGGACAGATACAGTAGACGTGTAATAGAAAGTATTGATTGACTATTCACCTAATTTCACTTACAATTCAATCGAGTTTACCTTTCCTCCTCTGTCTACTGCATCATAAACTGGGAGGCTGGGTAGCCATGCAGTCTCCCCAATGCATGTCACCCCTCTCCCCCCCAATCCGAGTTGAGTTACATCTCCTCTCAGCACCAGTCCAAACCAGGCAATGTGGTATTAGAGGATTTCAGAATGACACAACAATTAGAGCTCTGCTTTTCTGTGGCCAGGGGGATAGTATACCTTCATTATGAAATTGCAACAAAAAATCATGCTGTCCTGATCATCCTAAATTTCAGACATGCCTTCAGATTTTATATTTTGCAGAATCAATTTAGTTCAACTGAGGTTGTATTAAATGCATTTTTGCAAATAAGGAGTGAATGAAGCAGGGAGAAGTGTGCATATATATAATTAAACATTTATTCCAAAATGGTTGACTTATTCATTCAATAAATATTGAGCAGATAGCTACTGTGTCAAACACTATGCTGGGTTACAAGGATAAAAGATTAAACAAAATCAGAACTGGCCCTTTTCTCATGAAACTCAGAGTCAAGTGGAGGAAATAGACATAACAGTGCCTACACGCCAGCATGTTTGTAACAAAGATAAATGCAGGGATGTAAGGAAACATAGTTTTAAGGAAGAATAAGAAGGCTTCTCTGATGCTTAGAAAGAAGCTGACTATGTGAAGAAGGAGAAGAATAAGAAGAAGAAAAACAAGAAGAAGGAGGAAGAGGAGGAGGAGGAGGAGGAGGAGGAGGAGGAGGGATGAGAACGCTCATCCCAGCAAAGGGTATGTCTAGGCAGCACGTCTGAGGCACTGCTGAGGGGTGGAGGGGCCCTAGTGGTGTAGTGTTGGGTTTCAATGTGCATGGTCAGCAGTTCGAACTCTCCTGCCACTCCACAAGAGAAAGACTGAGCTTTCTCCTCCCAGTCTCAGAAACCCACAGCGAGTCACTAGGAGTCCGCAGTGAGTCAATGGCAGTGAGTGAGATTGAGAGGGGCAGCATGGAGATGGATGGGGTCCTTCAAGCAACCAACCAAAGGCCCAGGAGCTCAGAAGAGTGATTCTTGATGTTCAATTCAGGAAGCCCTGAGTGGAACCCAAGACCTCCTTGGGAGGCCACTGGGGTAGTTTCCTTATCATCCATCGGTACAGTGTGCCTTTCACTTTCATTCCCTGGAGTATGCAGCCAACAGTCTCACTGTGTCACACTGTCACTTTCCAGGGCAGAAGCAGACAGGAGAGTCTGCTCTCTCCTCTGAACTCACTCAGTGCCATCAAGTCGATTCCAACACATAGGGACCCTCTGCTCCAGGTGAGAGGTGAAAGAGATTCCCTAGGTCATGCTTACTTGTAAATTACATTTGCTTTAGAAATGTAGTTTACTTTCATAAACATATGTATGTTCACATGGGGCAGATTTTTCATTGCTGTTTCTCAATGAATGTGTCAAAATTTTCTCAGTTTAAACCAGGCAGGGGCTCTTGATCCTAAGACACCCTGGGGACAGAGGTAATACAGCCAGGCTTATGGCCTCTCCAGCAAGAGATGGGTTTTTCTAATCACACAGAGGCAGGATCTCTGGGAACCTTAGGAGTCCTCTTTCCCCAGAGAAAAGCAGCAAATGCCATCCACTCTCCAGTCCCCTAGGTACTTGCCCCTCTCTGAAGAAGGTCTCGTGCCTGCCTTCACTAAAAACTATAGACCGGAGACTACAGAGTTAGATGATGACTAAAATTTATGACTTGTAACGTTGCGATCGTAAGATAAAAATAATTATTTTAATATGCAGTTCCAGGAATAAGTAGCAACTGAAAGTATGATTATGATTAAAATAATGAGAAAACGATCTGATTTTATAAATCAGGGAGGAAAGGCACATCGATAGCCCTGTCAAGTAAGGGGGTCTGTGTCCTGTGGGTCGATGGAGAATGGCCAGGGAAGATGTGGTCACAACTTGTTCCAAGAACATGTTCAGGCACAGCAAAACAACATTGACTGACGGAGGGGAGACATGCTGCTCCCCAAAGAAAGCAATGGGTACAGGCCTGGAACCTTCCATCAATACAGACACAGCAAAACACCAGGAGAGACCAAACCTTTAAAATGTGAAGAACTTTTGAGCCACAAACCAAAAATAAAGATAAGTGGAATGGAATGCCTCGGTCTATATCTTTGGAGCGAGGAGGGAAACAGAGTAAGGTTACAGGTGTCTGTCCTATTTGCCTTCAGCATACTTAGGTTTTGTTATCGCTTAATGAGACATATCACCGAGTTGAGCGTGGAATTCAGGTCACCCTGCTCTTAGAACAGAACACAAGGCATAGAGTAAGCCCTCATAGCCCCCATGGCATGTCTGCTTTTCTGTCTTTTCTCCCTATTTCAAGAGGTCAGGCCAGGAGCAGTTCAACTTTTAGGCAACCCAGAGCTACAGAGAAGCCCTCGTGGCCCTGTGGATTAACCAAAAGGGGGATAATTCAAATCTACTCTGTGCTCACGGGCTGGTTCTCAAAAAAGGCTGTTGCTATCCCATTTGTCTGGCTGCCTAGTGGCATGCTCTTTTCCTCGCTGCTTCCAAGCTCAGCCTCTGCTCTGCCTGCTCCCACAAAGCCCAGCTGCAAGTCACTCCCGCTGTTCCCTGTCTAAGGGATGCATCATTCATGTTCTCTCTCTTTCTCTCTCTCTGCACTGTGAACTCCCAAACCTTCATTTTCCTCCATGCCAGGCTTCCCTGGGAAGTTTTGCCCTGCATTCCAGTCAAAATGGACTGTCACTACGGTATCTCCCCGAACCAGGGAGGTCACTAAGAAACAAAAAGAAATGTTCTCATTATGGAATAGTTCATCCAAGTAAAATACATCTGTAGGCTAGAGAATATAACAACAAAATGCCCACCTGAGAGAACCCACCACCTAACTTAATAACAAGAATATCGCCCATTTCATTGCACCCGCTCCTCTGCCTTCCGACATATCCAGACATAGGTTTTCATCAACAGCGGTTCGTTAAGGTTTGCATGTTTGGGTACATTGGGAAAATTGGAATGGACGTGTTGAATTGGAATGTGTATGGATTTTTGTTTTGTTTCGTTTTGTTTTGGGCATCACTGCCCAAAAGGTGGTGGGAGTAGGAGGCCCAGCCTTTGCTCCGTGGAGCTGGAATTGAACCTCCATCCCAGTGGGCCGCAGTCCTGCGCACAACCACTACGCCACCGGGGCTCAGCCCCATCACGGATAATCTTTATGTGTATGGCTTTTTAATGTAACACTCTGATCTGCTCTGTCAACCTGCACCTAATTTGAAACAAAGGGTTTTTTTTTAAATGGTATCATGCAAGGATAAATTAAGAAGCATTATTTCAAAAACCATAAAAACCTTTATGAAACAAAAATTTCAAAATGTGAAGCAATTGTTTCTTGACACACCCTCCATCTACATCGATACATTTCGAAAGGGGGTATTTTCACCTCTCTAACCCTTCCTCTGGGAGAAAGATGGGTCTTTCTACTTCTGCAGAGCGTTACAGTTTCAAAAACCCACAAGGGCAATTCTACCTTGTGCTGCGGGGTCACCCGGAGTCAGTAGGAGTAACCCTTCCTCAGGAGCCCTGAAGCTTCCTGCTCCCATACAGATCTAAAGTCTCAGGAATCCACAGAGGTCGTTTCACTCTGTCCTATTGGGGACCTGCGTCAGAATCAGCAAGATAGCAGAGAGTTTCCATTTGAACTCATTCACTGGGAATTCAAATGGGCAGTTCGGGCATCCTCAAAGCTCTCATATAAAGTTACTTTCAATGTTCTTTGATTTGGAGACAAAGTCTGAGAGGGCACGTTCAAGGTCGTAAGGTGGATGGAGTAGGGCTTCCTAATGAAATTCTCCGGGGACAATCCTCCTACCAGGTACATTGTCATGATGGAAATGCCTCCTTGACACAACTTTCACGACAATTTCCTTAAAACCTGTTCATCACAAGCCCCCACGGTAATCCTGCATGCAAGAAAAATCTGTTGCAATTATCTTTTTGGAATCCCAAAATAACAGTCCCCAGTCTTCCGAGTTGACCTTTCTATATTGAATTAGACAGGCAAGCATATCTCCCCAGAAGCTACTATGCTGATGTGATCTTTTGTAAAGGCACCCTAAAAAAGATGAAGGTAAGACTATTACTAAGGGGATTTGCCATGGATTGCAGAGACGTGTTTAAACACAATTTGTTTGGAATAAACCCGTGTAGATATGAACTGGAACCCAGTAGCAAAATTGTTTACTTACTCTCCTATTATATTTTTTCTGCCATATACTTGCTAAATATTCATCCTTGTGGCTGTCTATAGTTATAATTCATTTGTCTTTTGTGACTATCTAAAATTGGTTTTTGTGAATATGCCATAAATTATTTTTCCATCACTTGTCTTTAGGCATGTATATTGTTTTCAATTCTCTGCTATTATGGATATTTTAAAAATATATCTTAGTGCACATGTATCAGAGTTTCTCAATCACATATAATGGAACAAAATTCCTAGTTTGGACAATATACAATCAAAAGACAATCTTATAATAAAATTTATAAGATAAGGCCTGTTTTTTAAAACATTGTTCTATAAATTTACCTATTTCTTTTCAACCTTCTATAAGATTTGACAGTTTCATACAATTCTCTTATTTCTTTTTAACTCAACATTATCACACTTTACATTGTGTTTCTTGGTGCCTATACATTGTCTCCCTGTAAGATGATAAGATCCTATTTTATTCACATTTATGCTCCAATAGGTATGTCAGTTCCTTGTTTGTAAAACAAAATAAACGGACGTGAGATTGAAGTAAATATAGTGCCTGTATTTGATTTGAGTTTAAAAACATTATGCATTTAAAATGCAAAATGCAAGGAAGGGCTGTACGGAAATCAATCCTTTGTATGAACATATTCAATCCAATCAAACCGTTTTCATGCTATTAACATGTTAGGCCAGTAACACTAAGAATGTGGGGGTTTCCTGTGAGAGAGAAGGGAACAGATTTGGGAAAAGGAGCCTGTCATGGAAAGTGAGAAGACCCGATTGAGAACAAAAGTGTGACTGAGGAGAACCCGTGGGCACTAGAATCCAGTGAAATGTGCACTCCCAGGGATTCAGGAAGGGGGCCGCAGAGTCCATGCTGGAGGCTCTTCAAGCAGCAAAAGTTACATGATAGGAGACCCACCATTTGACTTCTTGTTCTCAGGTCCCACAACTAACATGGCCATTTCCCAAAGTCCCTCATAAAACAGACTGGAGCGTTGTCTGGGCTAGCCTGAAAACCAAACTATCATTTTTAACATTTTTTCTCTCAGGGTAGAAAACTCAAAGTTCCAACAACTCCTTGCAAATGCACTTTTGGCAAAAGGATTCATCCTTAGAGTGGGGATGCCTGTATTCGCATGTGGGTCTCTGCCTTTTATCACGCTCCTCTTTCCACCCCGAGGCTGAAATGCCAGAGGCTGGAGGAGAGAAAAGAAGAGTCTCAGTGCTCTTAAAAACAAAATGCACAGCATCCATTAAACTGCTCTTTGATCCTTGCAGTCTGCTTTGGGAAAAAAAAAAAAAAAAAGCAGGAAAGTAGTGCCAAAACCTCCCCAGAGAGATGTGCTGGCATTCTTTGGGGGAAATGTGAAAAAGACTAAGAAAGGAAAAAATGTGTCCTCAGTATTGTTCAATCTCTAAGGGCACAAAGGACCACCGAAAGCAAGCCTTTCCTCCTTGTGGATACATGAAAAAGAAAGTGACTAGACTCAACTTGAGGAGGCAAGAGTTGATCTTTCCTTCCCCGTCTTTGATGTTGGCTTGCACATCATGTGCAAAATGATGCTTCAGGAGATCAACATCGCCAAACAAACTCTCGAGTTCAGCAAGTATCTTTGAATTGAGAAGAGTCAACCAAAAATGGCTGAGAATGACACCATAAATCTAGAACAAACTACCCCATGCTGACAAATTCAGCTTGTCTCGGCAACAGCGAAACCACCCAACCATAAAGAAAATATGTGCTTAGCACTGAAGTCATCGCACGTGTTTTCAGCCCTGGTAGAAGCTCACATGCTCACAAGCATCCTAACCCTTAATTGTTCAAGGTATAAGCCAATCAACCTGTTCGCTGAAGCTACACAATGAGGTTTAATAAAGGCACAGGATCTTTTCTTTCTTTTTTTTTAACTCCCTAATTAGTGCAACCACTTACAACTTTCTTGTAACACATGACCAGTTGTGCTGTATTTTGATCCAGACTTAATACTGAGTAGAGTCACTTAAGTACTTGCACATGCATGTATTGAAAAAATACTATCTGCTATATGCAAACAGGATTTCAGGTGGTACAGTGGTTTAAGTGTTAACAGGTTAGTGGTTCAGACCCACCAGCTCCTCTGAGAAAGAAAGATGAACCTATCTGCGCTGGTAAAGGTTTGTCATTTCAGAACCTCTAAGAGGCAGTTCTACTCTGCCCTATGGGGTCTATATGAGTGGAAATTAACTTGATGGCTTTTGTTTGGATTATATGAAAAGGGATAATCTTACAATAATCTGACTTTGGGCTATACAAAAGAGAGTTGTGTTTTTCTTTCATTCTTTTAAAAATTGTTGCTCAGGAGTAATGGGGTGGGCAGCAAAGAGGAAAAGCAGACTTGCTTGATTTCCTATGGGCAAAGACACCCTTCTCCAGACCGCACATTCTGTCCATATAGAGCACAGCAGGTAGGATACAGGGAAATGGTTCTTAGCCTTTTTACATCTTTTCCCATATTCTCAGTCTTTTCTTTACTCTTTCTCCCACAGCAGTTTAGGTCAAGGTGATAACTTGGGTCAAACTCCCCCACTCTACCCCCATCAACTCATTCCCTGTAGTAAGTCACCTGCACCTCTCATGGGAAGTCACTGATGGCTTGTTGGGGTCAGCTGATCTTTGGAGGCTCCTGTAGCAGCTCTCAGAGTCGGGCAGGAGCATGCTACTGACTAGAGTCTCAAGTGGCCTGATCCGGACTACTCTGTTAGGCTCCAGACTCACTGTTACCCAGAAGTACAGGCACTCTCTTTCCTTACACTAAATGGAGGCCACGAGAACACATTTTTATGAGATAGGTTATAATTTAGTCATGTACTTATCATGTTAATGGCTTTTTGTGGGAATTGCCCAGATAAATTCTCTTGGTATATTTTGAACAGATTATCCAGGATCTCTTTGAACTCAACCAAATCTGCAGAGTGAAATGGATCGAGAGAAAAACAAGAACACGAGATTCTAGGTAGCACAGTTGAGCAACGAAAGGGTGAGGCAATTCAGAGAAACAACAAATTAATTGTCATCACTTGGATCAATGTAATCAATTAGCCAGAGAATAAAGCCTGTATTAATTGTGCTTATTGTGCTTATGATATTGTTATTAAATAATTTTTTAACATAACACATTGTGCAAAGTGAGATTTTCATTTCCTCACCTCAAAATTGGGTGTCAAGAAGGCTGAGGTGTAAAGACAATCACGAAGTTTATGTTAGGTATGTTTGTCAGTTTACAAAGTAAAAGCTTTACTTTTTAATAAGTCTTAGTACATACACACAATGGAATGCTAAGAACAAGGAGGAATCTGTGAAACACGTGGATGGAAGTGGATGAATTATACTGTGTGAAATGAGTCAATCACAAGAGGACCAACACAATATGAGACCACCGTTATTTTTTTAACCGTGAAGACATTGGCACACTAAAAGGAACAGACTTTGATGCTTAGTAGGGGTGGCAGGGGAAGGGAAGGGAGGCAAAGCCGTAAGCTAGAAGGCATAAAATGTTAAAATAAATTAAAAGGAAAAAAACTTTAATTTATGACGATGATTTAGAGCTGCAGATTTGAAAGCTGAAAGAGCTGTAACATAAGGAAGAATAAACTGTCACCTGGGAGACAAGGCGTTCACATCCCGAAAAACTCCATCAGTGCATCTTTTCCTCGTGAAGCACAATTAGACTTGTTATCTATCCATTTACTAGCAGGGCCAGTGTTACAGTTAAGACAATGTACTATGTGGAGTAACCAAAAGAGAAATGTAGAGACAGACAAGTATAGTAAAAGTCTGAGACGGAAAACAAACCATCCTGATTCTCCTTTTCCACCCAGTGAGATGGTTTGACAACAGGTCACAGGTGCACGTAAGCAGTCTCACTCACTGCTGCATTACCTCATCCATTTTAATCCTTGGTATTTTTTCAAAGGAAGAACATAGCTATGAATAGCACAAATTTCTCATCCTTTATGAATACAACGTCTTTATGTTGTAACAGGCAATATTCTCCAGGATTCATACATTTTGTAAGAGGAAAGAATCTATGCCATCGATCATTTTGAAAATAAGATGGGTGCATATGTCGCTTTTGTTATTTTGATAGCTCTCCGTAAGAGAAAAAGTATCATATCGGCTGGGAAAGAACTCACTTGGGTCAAGAGAAAAAAACTCAGGGCATGTTGTGTGCAATGCTTTCTGGCCAAATATTTGATAAATTCCAAAATGTTGTAAGCGTATCATTTGGGTACATTTGCTTATTTACCTCTGTGTTACATGAAAACGTGGGCTGTGGAGCATGCTGTGGAGATGATCACAACATCCTTGCACTCACACTCTGTGTCTGAGGCCTGTGTCAAAGGGCTGCCTGGCTGCTGCCATTGAGTCCACACCCTCCCAGCTTTCTTTTCCTTGACTGTGTCCGTCTGGATCCTGGGCCTCCTTATGGGTGAGCTCATACAACAGTCTGATCAGTGATCCAGGCCCGCCGCCACCTCAGGGAGCACAGACCTGCCTGGCCACGTGGGGATTCTCTGCTGGGTTTGGCAATAATAGGTTTAATGGTGCCCGCTAGCATCTTTGGTACTTTTGATGTTAAATATTACGATGGTCTACCAAGAATCAAATAAGTATGGTAGGGTCAACGTAGCCAGGGCGAAAAGTTAGAAATCGAAATGTTGAGATTAAAAGCTGATCTAAGTATTGATCTTTTCCTACTGAATGCAGTGCCCATAGAATATGTATCATAAGACACACCAAGGAAGGGGTACATGCCTCTGAGCAATTATTTGGTCCAAGGCATTTTATAAGTATTATTTGTAATTCTTACAATTCTGCAAGGCAGGTATTATTGAGTTTTTTTGTAGAAGCAGCAGCTATGATTCTTAACTACGGAGGTGATTTGCCTCCACATGTCTAGCTCATGAATGTGAGCTAGAATACGAATCCAGGTCTATTCAACTCCAAAGCTGGAAGCTTTCTATGCACTCAGAGTCCCTTGCTCACCAAATTGGAGCTCAGCCATGTGTGTCTATCAAATAACTATGCATCCTAATGTGCATGCAATGGAATAATATTTACTTGCTTTGTCCCGATCCTTAGGAGTTGCAGGGTACATATTTTTCAATATTCTTATTTTTGTATTATTTTCTTGTTCACAGTACAACATAAAAAGGCTATGCAATATTCAAAGGAACAATTATTTACAGGGAAGTCAAATGTGTCTTAATCTATGATAGCAACTGGTTTTGGTTGAGCCTCTCTAACTTATGAAAATGGTTTAACAATTGGACACCTGGTTACCTGGTTTTATTAATTAACTCTGCATGATTTTATGGCTATGAAACCAAACCAAAGTTAAAAAAAAAGACCAAAACAAATCCCCCCAAAGTCTCACTGCTCTCCAGTGGGTTCCAAGTGAGCATGAGCCTCTAGGGCCGGGCAGAACCGCTCCCCAGGTTTTCCAAGGCTGTAAATCTTTGTAGAAGCAACTGTCTCATCTTTCTCTCCACAAGTTGCTGGTGGGTTCTAATCCCTGACCTTTCAGGTAGCAGTCCACTACCCAGGTTATTATGGGACAGAGTACAAGGTTTTTATTTAAAGGTGAACATGACTGGTTTGGACTAAACATTTGCTGGTACTTAGGTTTGTGCCCTTGAATTTTCTGTGTTGTAGTTTTATATTGCGGGATCCTGTTTCAAAATCTCCTCACATGCTAAAAGAAACCCATACACTCTGGCAATTTACAAAGAGAGAGAAGTGAATATGGCCTTTATCATTTAAAAACCTACCAAGCGCTAGATCCTTTTAAACACATGATGTCATGATGTCCTTTCGTATTTTTAAATCCTCTTTTTGATGTAGGAAATATGATTTTCTTTGCCAGTGAGGAAGCCAAGGTGGAGAGAGGCTCAGTAAGCTACCGATTTGCTGGGCTGTGGGTTACTGTATTGATGTGGATCACAAATATGTGGCCAGATATTCTCACTCAGTGAAATGTCCGTGCCATGTTACAACACATTTATGTACACTGTAGAGGTATCCTCTGTGAAAATCTGTCTGACTCATGTCCAAGAGCTCTCAGTCATTTAAAGTAAGAGAGAGAAAAGAAAGTTGCCATAGGATTGATTGGGGGCAGGAGGGGTGATGAGGGAGGTGTGAACTGTAGTGTCGGGTCCAAGCACACTCTGAACGCCTTTGATCAGGCCTTTCTCTGCAAGAGCCTGGGGGTGGATTTTACTGCCCAATCTTTTGATTATTAGCCAAGCGCTTAACCATTTTGCACCACTCTGGGATCCCTCAGTGCTATCTAATTTCTTCTCTCTCATAAGAGGTTTGGGTATGTAATTCTAACATCATTATACAGTGGTGTACTTAAGACCTCAGTATCTGATTATTTCCTGCTTGTTTCTTTAGTTTCCCCATTTGCTCATTCATACCTAAGCAGTGGACTATTATTTATAACTATTTATCCTTTCAAATTTGATGAACTGGAAGTATTTCTGTTCAGAAATGTAAATGGTGGTATATTTTCACCATAATTTACTCCTCTTTTCCTCAAACACAATGTACACACAAGGAACGGTTTAGTCTTTTGATTCTTAAAAGAAAACAAGCGCAGAATATTAAGAAATCTCATTTTCTAAAATTCAAAAAAAAATTTAAAGTAGAGTTGAAACTTATAAGTAACTACTCAGGCTATTCAGCACATAATTCAAACCCAAATAGAACCCACTGTCTTTGAATTGATTTTGACTCATAGCGACCCTGGGGGACACAGTGCAACTGCCCATAGGGCTGCCAAGGGGGACATCTTTACAGAAGCAGGCTGACACCGCTCTCTCCTGGAGAGTGGCTGGTGGGCTTGCACTGCCAACTTTGGGTTAGCAGCCAAGTTCCCGAACACTGCCGCACCAGGACTTCTTAAAGTGTACAAATGCACTGCTCTGAGGAGATTCTAATTCAGTGAGACTCTGCAGTGCAAAGCAGAACTGTGTTGTAAGGGGGTGTCGAGGCGGACTCGATAAAGTGGCAGATTCCCACAGCTTTCTCCAACAGGGTGGTTTGTGGGTTTAAAGAGCACACTTTTGGTTATCAGTCAAATGCTTGAAACATAGTGCCATCAAAGCTCTGAACCAGCACGTGCTCAATTACCTTTTGTAAATCAAGGAGCTGGGGTAGAAGTCAGATCAACATCTTCTGAGATAGGATCCAGGAGGCCCTGGTGGTGTTGGCGTGTGGTGACTTGGACTGCTAGCTGCAAGGTCAACAGTTGGAAACCACCACCTGCTTCCACAAATAGTCTTGGAAACTCACGAGGGCAGTTCTACGCTGTCCTACAGTGTCACTATGTGTCAGCATCCTCCAGATGGGTATGGGAAAAGGACCTCTGGTCAAACAAAGACAGAATCTCTGAACCCACAATTCTCTGCATGTATCTAGTACTTGATCAGCATCTTGCCTTGTAGGTCTCATTTTTTACTTTGTGCTTCATCACGTTCAGCTTGTCTCTTGCCACCTTCTATTCTTTTCACATGACCATAACCTCATCTCTATAGTCAATAATGTTAATAATTACACAGATTCTTCTAACTACCAAAGCGTAAAATGCCCAGGCAAAAATTGGGGTAGTGGTTGCTTTGTGAAATTTCCAGAAAGTGGTCTATCGCTGCTTTGTCAAGAGCCAACTCTTTCTCCCAAATACCCACTCGATAAAGGCTTGGAACATCTTTTCCGCTGTCATCTTCTCTTCTTAGAAATCACTAGACGGTCCTTTGCCTAGTCTGGGCAAATCTTAGTAGGATATATAAAGATGGCTAAGATGGTGTCCCTGCTCTCAGACAAGGACAAACTAAAGACTAATACACTATTGGGGCCATGTTCATAGGAAAAGCAAAGAGCTACAAAAATTTGAGAGAAAGAGTGACCTTCTGAGAATGACCAAGAGAAGTTCCCATAGGAGCAAGTGTTGCAATTGGACCAATGTATTTTATGCTGGCTTTGGGTTCTGTGGCAGTGTAGACATTGCACTAGAGGCCTATCAACCCTACTTTTTGACGAGACACAACAGTGAGTACTCATGAAATCACATCCCCCAAAACAAAATGACACACTGCTCAGTACCATTGCAATAAGTACATGTTTCTTTTTCACTCTCAGCAATTTGCTGGCTACATTGATAGCTATATGATCATTTGTTCTATTCTCAGGCAATCTGAAAAATCATTAACTATTTCCAGTAGTCATCTGTATTTCTCTCGGTCTTTACTGAGACTATCCTAGTTCAGTACTTTCAGATCCCCCGCCTTTTTGCCATCTCTACAATGCAAGTCACATTTGGCTAACTAGTTCTGAACAGCAACAAAAAATTATATGTTTCATGTGCTGAAGGTCTCACATTTTTCTTCCAAGGATCTCCATTAGCTCTGGTCATAAATTAATTCTCAGTCTGGTAGGTGGGAATTATTATTCTACTTACAGATGAGGAAGTAGATGCCAGAGAGGACTGTGACTCATCTTGCACCTTGGATCTTTTAAGGGAAACATTCACAGTCCAACTTCGACTTAAAATCCTACAAAAATCATCCTGTGCTTTAGCTTATGCTTATTTATTTATTTATTTATTTTTTTTTTGGTTAAAAAAGCAGTATTCAGCGAGGAGAGTGAGCAATGCAGGATTGACTGGGTTTAGATTCAGTGGCTTGTCAGCACGGAGCAGAGAAGAAATAGACAGGCCTAGAGATTGCTCTTCAACTTATGAAGGGTGCATTTACAGGCCAGAGAAGGCTGAGTGCTGTATCCCAGGAGATAAAACTGGAAGAATGCAGGCAGACCTGAAGGGAATGTGTTATTATCTTTATATTGTCCTGCTAGAGGCCTTCTTTTCCTCCAACATCCAAACTACAGGGACCCCTCCTCTGTGAAGCTCTCTTTGCTGCTGCTGCTCCAAAAATAGGAGGACTTCACCAAGAACCTGTAGCTGCCTCTTTATCTGTACAATGGCACCTTGATCATAGCTTCCCTCTTTGATCTGCCACCAAGGAGAGGAGCTTTAGAGGGACAGAGATCAGCCTTGTTTCCTAATATTCCAAATGTTCGAATAACAAATTTATTTAAAATGCTATAGAATGCTTCTGAAAGTAGTGAGATCCCCATTTCAACCATGAAACTGAGTATTTTGGTATTTCTAAATTTCCTAGTATCTTAAAGTCTCTTTTATTTACAGTAATGTTATTAATCCCAAAGCTAAATGTATACATACAAACACTATATTCCAACCCTCAAAATGACTATAATTAGCTGTATATAGATTAGTATATCATTTCCTTATTTTAATAAAGATTGGTCTTTTCATGCGAGTGTTTTAAATCATAAGCACCTACTATGTATGTGTCAGGCTCTGGGGATATGGAAGACAAATTAAAATCAAACTCATGGCCATCAAGTCCATTTCAATCAAGTAGAGATCTAACAGGACAGAGTGGAGCTGCTCCAGTGGGTTCTTGAGGTTGCAGGTCCAGGAAGCCTGATCCTTCTCCCAGGGGCGACTGGTGGGTTCTAAATGCTGGCCTTAGGCTAAGCAGGCCCACATGGCAGTCACCAGGGTTCCTGAGTAAGACAAGAGCCTTTCAGTACTTCACAGTCTCCCTTATTTGGGAACTGAGAGGTCACGGTCTATCTAGGTGTGAAACCTCAGTCTGGTTTGAAGTGAATGTGCTCCTCGGATTAGAGAAAATTTTGCCAAGGTTACTACTCTGCCCAATAAGCCTATCCGGATGCTCTCTGTGGAAATTACAGTTAAGGAGATCGTGAAGCCCTAGGTGTCACCCATGTCTGAACTGCAATTGATCTGCCTGGGAAATGCCCATGGCAGACAGGGCAACTGGTCTTTCACAGGCTCCTTGGAAACCCATGCCAATTTGAATCTTCCCTTTTCTGAAGTACCTGTGAGTCAGTGAGTGCAACACACTACTCACACCCCCCATGCCCATTAGCAGCATGGTTTTCAGCACGTGCGTGACTCTGTGTGTGTGTGTGTGTGTGTGTGTGTGTGCACGCGCCTGCGTAAACCTTGCCTGGCTGAGTCACCTGAACCTGACCATATGAGAAATGCAACATAGGGCTCTTATCTAGAATCTGCCCCCCCCTTCCCTCCTCTCCCACAAGAGTTTCTGATCTAATGGAATTTAAACAGAAACAGAATAAGATCTGTCTGGGATTTAAGGTCATTTGTACGGTCATTTCTCTGGAAACACAGCAGTTGCAAGGGAATTTCAGCGAATTCTCTGAGAACTTAGAGCAGCCGGGCCGGGGGTGGGATGGGGCGGAGGGGGGGGGGTATTGCTAGTGAGGGGGCCACCAACTCTAACACTGGTCCCTTTGGAAGAGCGCCGCCCGCCGCGGGTCCAGTGCAGCTTCGGGAAACTGAGTTGATCTGGCCTTGCAGGGAAGCGCGTTGCCTCTCCGCGCCCGCCCCTTGGAGAACCCCGCCTCTGCCTTGGAAGGGATTTCTCCGCCAGCACCCCGGCTTTCCCAGCGCCGAGGCCGACCCCCACGCGAGCTCCGGGGCAGGCTTCACTTCCGTGGGCTGAGAGGCGAACACCGCAGCCAGCCGCGGGACAAAGGTCTGCGGACCCGCCGTGGCCGCCTCTGCCTCTGACCCCGCAGCGTCCCCGCGAGAAGGGTGGACCCCGGGCTCGGAGCACCCCACCCCAAGGCGGCGCGCGCCCAGATCTCAACTTCCAGCAGAGTTCCAGGTCTCGGGGCCACCCTCAGCCCCGGCTCCCACCACCAGGCACTCAGCCCCGCCCCGCCGCGACCCCCGCAGTCCTCGGCTAGCGCCGCCCGCCGGGTTCCCAGCCTCCCGGGCGCGGGCGCGCGCCAAGCCGCGCTTCAGGGAATTTGGATGCTCAACTGCCTGCCACTTGGGTTTCCAAAGGACAGGACGCCCTCCCCCGGAGGGAGGGCTGCCTCGGCGAGTGGAGGCAGGAAATGCCCGCGCCGGGGCGCTGCCTTCGCCCGAGCGCCTCGGCTCCGCAGCCCGCGCCCTCCGACCGCTGGTTTTTATTCCAGCATTCGCTTTGGCGGAGGGAATCGGAAGCTGGGGTGCGGGGGACGGCAGGGACCCGCCGGGCAGGAGCCTCGGTCCCGGGAGGCCACACTCACCCGCCCCCTAGCCCCGCACGCCTGGCCGGCCGCGCCCCGACACTGAGCGTGGGCACCCGGGGTCGGGTGCTGGCTGTAGGGCGAGGTGACACGCCGAGCGGCGTCTTTCGCCCAGCGCCCACGTCCGAGGTCTCCCGAGAAGCGGGGCCAGCAAGATCTGGCTGCGGCCACAGCACGCCGGGGGCAGCGCGGGTCGGAGGAGGAGGCAGCAGCCGGGGGTCCCTGGACAGAGAGCCGCCGCTCCCCTCCGCCCGGCCGCGCGCCGCTGCGGGTCGCTCCCCAGCGCCGAGACGCGGCGAGCCTGACATGCTTCTGAGCGCGCGGACCTCCCCGGAGTGCCCTAACTCCCGGCCGGGCGCGGAGGTTGGGGGGCCGCAACCACCCGCACGCCAGTGACGGCGCGGCAGCCCCGGAGGGGCGGGAAAGCGGGGTGGGAGGTGGAGTTGTCTGAGCGGAGAGGGATGACGTCCTCGGTTTCTCGGGCTCCGAGAGGCGAGTCTGCTGCTCGCCTGGTCCAGCCCGACCCGTTGCGGGCTGGGGGGAATGGAAAAGAGGCGCCCCGCGCCCGGTCCCGCTGCGGCTCCCAGGCGGCGCGCCCCGAGGCGGTCCTGGCCCGCCGTCGCAGGGGGGAAAGCCCGTGTCCGCCTCCAGAGCCCCTCTCGCCGGGGCTTCGCCTCGGAGTGCCCACGCGGAATTCCTGTCCTTTCCAGAGCCCAGCGAACAGCTCCCGGCCAGGCCGGCCTCCTCCCTTCCCCGCACTTTTCCCCATCGACCTCGAGCCAAGGACAGGCGCCCGCGCCCGCACCTGCCCGCGGGGAGGGCTGGCGCTTCCAGCCTGCCCCGGCTGCGAGGAAGGTTGGGTAGCCGGAAAAGAGCGGCGCTTACCTGCGTCGCCGGGAACCTTCCTCTCCAGCCGCTCCCGGAGCCGGCTTCCAACTCCCAGGCACAACCTTCCAAAGTAGCGAAAGGACAGAGAGAGGTGGAGCGGTGCACGCGGCCCCGGACAGCCGCGCTCTCCTTGGCCTTCTCCCGAGTCCAATCTCGGGTTTATCGGTGGGAATGGGTTCCCAGAGGCTGGAAGGGGCCGCTTGACCCTGGGCTCTTCCCCAAGCTGTCGCCAGCCACCTCCAAGTTCCCACCTGCAGCGCGCGAGGGGCGCCAGTGACAGCCCGCGCTGCTCTCTGCGCCGCCCCGCCCTGCTCCGCCCAGGCCTTCCTTCTTGGCCGCTGATTGGCTGCGGCCAATGCCGGGGCGGGACTCGAGTCCCGCCCTTCCCAGATTTCTCCTTACCCACACCCCGCCCAGCCTCAAGCGGGGAAAGTGTGGTTTGCTTCAGAACCTCCCTGGTCCTTGTAGTCAGAGTCCCTCTGCCCATTATAAACTGCTAAAATTCCAGTACACACATATATTTTTCGGTGGCCTAGGCACTGGAGAAAGGAGAGAGGGTATGGGGGATAAGAGTCGCTGTGAGTCAGAAGGGGCTCACTCCCTGTTGATTTGATTTGCATTTTTGACCGTCTGATTAGGAGCCTTGATGACTGGTTGGGTCAACAGTTGGAAACCACTAGCCAGCCTCTCAACGGGAGACACACGAAAGTCTTTTCTCTGATAAAGACTTGCAGCCTTGGAAACTCACAGAGGCAGTTCTGTTATGTCCTATATGGTCGATATGAGCCCACTCAATGACAGTGAGTTTCATGTATGAAGAAGGCCTGGGAAATTAATTTCTTATCCTAGCGTTAAGTTTCTGTAACCTCTGCCAAGAATTAACTCCCCAGCACCAGTCCCCGGTGGTGTGGTCAGAACATGGTCTGGAGTTGCGAAGGGAATTTCTACATGCCAAGGGAATTTCTCATGTCTCCTGGTGCTTTTCACCAACGCACACCGACTGCTGGAGGCAATGCCATGGCCGCTGGCATGCAGATTCTGTGGCCTGTGGGGAGGGGGGCCGGCAGTGAAAACACCTGCTAAGGCCCAGCAGAAGCGGAAGGTTTGCACAACAGTTCTTTCAGTTTGCAACAGGGGCGTCATCTTTCATTTCCTTTCCATGTGTATCCCAAACCAGAGCAGGGGTTCTTGCACCATCAGGCACGGCATCCAGACACACTTCTCACTCACTCTTACTTGTAGGACTTATTACCGGCAGGCTTTCCAGGAAGCTAATTTGCTGAAGCTTCCCAAAGTAACACAAGTCTGGAAAGCACTCCGCTCAACAGAGCCGGTTGACACCTGGCCTATCTGTCTAAAGAAGGTTTATCGCAAAGACCTAGGAGTTTGATAACATTTAAAGTGTCATAGCTCATTGTGTGGGTCACTAAGGAAATGCCCGTGTTCTGAGATGGCAGGTGCAGCGCCATTCAATGGGCCTAGAGTGCACGCCCATCCATGTCTAACTGTGTTTCTAGTTTCCTCAGGAGAGAGAGGCTGAGGCAAGAGGGAGGAAATCAGAAGTCTCTTCACAAGGCACATTGGGGACAGTTAGTACCAACTAAGAAGCCACTCCCTGTTAACTGTTGCTAGGAAAATGTCTTTCTAGCACCAGACTCCTATATTTCAAACCAGTGATGGTCGTCAGATTCTAACATGTGAGATCCACTACGTCAAGGGTTTCTGCTAATCTCCATCAGAGGTCTTGAAACTCAAGAAGACTTGGAAAGCATGGGCCAGGGGCAAAACTCCCAGGAGAAGAATTGAATGCTCCAGGTTCAATGCTAGTTTAGGGAATTGAGCTTCCACCCTGGAGAGGCCAAACAGAGTAGAAGGACAGTGCTGCTTTCTTGGGCTTGAATGCTGGTCAACTCCATAACAGGAAGAGTGCTTGATAAAAGTATGTGGGAGAAGGGGAGAGCAGTGCCCTGTCAATTCAGATATGCGTCTGATGAGTCCACAATCAAAGAGCCCTGGTGATGCGGTGCTTGAGCACTCAACTGCTAACCTCCAAGTCCACAGTTCAAATACACCCGCTGCTGCTCAGAAGCAAGAGGTGGTAGCCTTACAGACTCTATGGTGTCATTCTACTCCATCTTAGAGGGTCTCCTTGAGTCAGAATCAACATGACAGCAATGGTGTGGATATTTAGGGCTGGTGTTGACAGCGAGGTGAGGTACAACAACATCGAGGCAAGGGGCCGTCCCCTGTAAACATCATTCTTGACATTGGCATGATAGATCTTCCTCTGGAAAATACATTTTCTTAAGATCCTAGGGCGGATCTCTAGGTTTCTCATGAAGGAGAAAGCAGGATGTGGGAGGAAGACGAGAAATGCAAAAAGAATCGGACAAGAAGATTGGAGACTCTGTTGATGTTTGAAGTATTGCATGGCTCGGATCCTGGAGGAGACAAAAGATTTAGAGCTGCAATAATGTGCTAGACTGGAGCATACCAAAGATCGATGATGATAGCCTTCAGGCAGAGTGAGTTTTATGGAACCTGGACTTGTCAAGAATAAGAGCTCTTCAATGGTCACTAACAACAATGGAGACAGAGCTAAGACTTCTGAAATGGCTTCAAGAGGTAAGACACAAAACTGAAGACTGGCTCTGGATGGGGGGGCTTACCAGCCTTGAAAACCATGCCAGCCATTTCCTTGACAGTTCATGAGTTCTGTGACACACCACAGCAAACTGCAGACTACTGGGAACATGAGGGAAAATTCTGTAGGGAGTAGTGGTGGCTGATATCAGGGGTAATGAAATGGTATAGCATTTTGGAAGGACATTTGGGACAACAGCAGCCTCCACCTCATTAGGACCAATCTTTTAGTAACCCTTCTAAATGAAATCATTTTTGCAGATACTCATGCAATAAATAGCTGTTATTCTAAACTCACTGCTATTGAATCCATTCCAACTCTTAAGGACCCCATTGCACCGAGCAGAACTGCCCCTGTGAGTTTCTGAGGCTGAAACTTCTTCCTGAAGAGAAAACCTCCTCTTTCTCCCACTGGACTGCTGCTGGCTTCACATTGCTGACCTGTGGTTACCAATCGGACTGGATGGCTTAGTGGATTATGAGTTGGGCTGCTAGCCACAAGGTCAGAAGTTTGAATCCACCAACTGCTCACTCTGAACAGGCATCAACTCGATGGCTGTGAGTTTTATAATCCCAAATACAGTTTTAAAAGGGCTCAAGGCCAACTAAGACTTCTCATATTATTAGCAAATTACCCTTTTGGGGAGTGGGAGGGTGTTGAGTAGATTGCCAGGTCATCCGTCAGAAGCACCCCTGGGTGGAGTTGAACTGCCAACCTTTCCACACCAACTGTTTGTGCCTCCAGGGATTCCATGGAAATGGCGAGAGGGACACTGCTTTCATTAAATGATGAGAATCTCACTAGTCCTGACTTACTTTGTGGTGCAATAAACCTCACTACATTTTTAACAGGTTAGTCTTATTCTTATCCACGATGATCATCCAATTTTCTAAACCCCCCCTTTTTTTTTTCTGGTGGTCGTGGGCACTATCCAGTGCCACTCCTGAGAGCCACCACTGGATCTGAACCGCCAACGCCGCGGACCGCAGTTCTGCACTCAACCACTTACGCCACCAGGGCTCAGGACTAAACCCCATTTTTGACAAGAAATCCCTCCAGATTTTTTCCCCAGACAAATATCCAATCCCTAAGTGAGGTCTCTTATTCAGGCTGAACCTGTCCTGTTTTTTATGTTTTTTTTTTTTTTTTTCAGATTTTCTTCACGTGATTGCTTTTACAATCTTAACCATCCCCTATGCTCCAAACTCCCTTGGTCTTCCTCCTCTGCTAGTTGTGATTATCTGTTGAGATTAAACACACACACACACACACACGTCACTGCCCCGGAGTCCCTGCTGACTCATATGACACTCTGCTGATTTCTGAGGCTGTAAATATTTACCCCTGCAGAGAGCCCAGTCTTTTCCAAGGAGCTGCAGGTGGTCCTGAATTGCTGCCTATCCAGACGGCAGCCCAAATCACTCTACCATCTGGGCTCTTTGCCATATGGAACTCATAGTTAAATGCTGTCTTGGGTTGAGTCATAGACCCCCAAATATGTGTCCATTTGACTGGCCATCACTCTCCATGGTTTGATAGTTAAGCAATGTTGATAAAGATTTGGCCGTTAAGATATGATCTGATGTAATCAGTCCTAAGGGGACTAGGGCAAGATGCAACTCACTCATGTCACAGCACCCTTACTTTGTTCCCTTTGGGTGTGGCTTGTGTCTTTGGAACCTTTTAGCTTGCAAGAGATCAAAGGACAGAGAGAGTGAGCAGAGGCAGGGCTTCAGTACCACCAGCAAAGAAATGCCAGGAGCGGATCACATCCTTTGACCCAGATTCCCTGCACTAAGAACTTCCTTGACCAGGAGAAGACTGATGCCAAGACACCCGGACATCTCCAGGGGACACTAGGCCCACAGAAGTCGAAAAAAGACAAGGACTTTCCCCTGAGCTAACAGACAGAGAAAGCCTTCCCTTAAATATGTGTCCTGAATTTGGATGGTGGTGCAGGATTAGCTGGCTATTCCTTCTGTTGTCCACAGGGATCCTCTGAGCCAGAAGTAACCTGATGACCCCTAAAAACAGTGGCACACTCAAAGAATAAATGTCTGCCAATGCTATTTATTTGTGTTCCTAAGACAGCAGTGCTTCATAAGTAAGAGAGTTGTTTGTAAAAGAACAATCTGGGCACAGCTTGGGGTCAGGATCCATGGGTTACATACATACCCCACTGAATCAAGGTATGTTATCAGGGGGGACCAGTGCTGGAGAAGGACATGTGCTAGGTGTAGAGGGGCAGTGAAAAAGAGGAACATTTTCAACCAGATGGATGGACACCATGGCTGCAGGGACTTTAAACAGGTGATGCTTGTGAGGCTGGTGCAGGATTGAGCAGAGCTTCCTTCTGTTGCACATCAGGCCACCATGCATCGGAATTGATTCAGCAGCACTGAAAAATAATAGATGTCCCACAGTGAACAGTTCTCTCAGCTTCTCTCAGCCATGCAAGCAAGCTGACCCTTCCCTTTGCCATGCACATCCCTTCTCAGTGGTGCCGCCTCCTCTCAGTCTTCTCAGAGCAGACATCTTCTCAGGATTCTGCCTTCAGCTTCCCTGCTCCCACCCCTGCCTCTACTTCCATGCCCCCGCCAGGTCTGTCCTCACTGACTCTGCCACAGCACTCCCATTAGGCCCCTTGCTATTTGCAGTGTTCCAGCTCTTGACTTGTGTCGCAGATCTTGTCAGAAATTCCTTGTTTTCTCTCTCTCTCTCTCTCTCTCTCTCTCTCTCTCTCTCTCTCTCTCCTTCTCTCTTATTTCATCTACGCTGCTTGTGTCTGGCACATGCCTATGGGCTGGTGTGCATAAATACACAAACTCCTTGTTGATTTTAAGACATGACCCTCCCACCGGAACCATGTGTTAACCCATTTCCTCTCACCGAGCTCCTGACTCCTCGTTTGCATAATAAGCTACAGACACTTTGAGTGGCACCTTGTTGTCACTGTTGTTAGGTGACAGCAAGTTGGTTTGCACTCAAAGTGACCCTAGAGTGGCATAGGGCTCACCGCAAGGTCAACAGTTCTAAACCACCAGCTGATCATCAGAAGAAGAATGGGGCTTTCAACTCCTGTAAAGAGTCACAGTGTCAGAAGCCCACAGGAGCAGTTCTGCTGGCTTGAAGGGGGCTATGAGTTGGAGTCGATTCATTGGCAGTGGGAGAATCCTGCATAGGGCAGAACAATTATCAGCAGGCGAAAGCCCTGGACTAGACAAAAACTATTGAACCAAGACTTTAATATTTTATAAGGAAATGTAACAACACTTTTGGAAAGAAAGCTAGGGTTTAGGGGGATATTTTCGCAATTTTTTTTCAAAGAACCAAGGCAAAAGACACCTAAAGAAATTCATTTCATCCCCCATATCAAAAATTGCAACAACTCCCTTCCAGCTCCCCTTCTCTCCCTCATATTCTTTACTGTATAACATGGGAAGAAATCCAACACTCGAATCTAGACCATGTATTGCCATTATTTGATGTCTGTTTTCTCCCTATCTATCAATGGAATGGGAAATTTCACTTTGTTTTATTTTCTGCTAAATAAACCCAGTGCTCTCAAGTCAATTATGACTTGTAGTGACTACTTGGGGTCTGAGGTGGTAAATCATGCTGAGAGCAGAAAGCCTGGTCTCTCTCTCTCTCAGCATAGCTTGTGGGTTCCAATTGCTGATTTTGGGGTGAGCAGTCCAAAGAGGTACCCCAGACTCAATAGCAAAGACTCATAGCTGATAGAATCTTGATAAGTATTTTTTAAAGTAGATGAAAGGACAGTAACATAAATATAATTTGAGCCAACTATATGAGGGGGCACCTCCCCAAACAGAAAAAAGGTCCACTGGGCAAAATTTGCATATTGTACCTGCTATGCGAGTATTGAACAACTCTGTCCGCATTGGGGCACCAAGTGGCATCAACTGGGAATGTCCTCTGTGGTCACACTGAATTCTTTTTAAAAAACAGTTTCATCAAAACTCACTTTTTGTGATGGCCCATTTAAGAAAACAGTATGCCATGAAATTGTGTTGCCTGCTTGCGGAAAAGTGTTGCAGAAACTATTGTGATGATGAACACAAGGACAGCACCATCTATGGGGAAAACTCCAGTGTGTGAGTGATTTTCTCATTTCACAGCAGGTGAAAAATGTCCACTGATGACAAATCTCATTCTGAATGCCCATTAACTTCCAAAATGGGCAAAAATGTCCACTCAAACACTTTGGGAGTTCATTTCACCAGGTGAGAATGTTGATCAAGCTTTCTATTTGAAGGTGCAGAAAAGATTGCATCACAGTATGTGACAAAAAAAGATGTGATTTGTGGCAGGCAGGGACTTCTTTTGCAACCATGACAATTCACCTACTCACAAAGCCATTTCTGCGTGCCAGTTTGGGGCAAAAATCAGCATGCATCTCTTGCACCAGGCATCTTATTCACAGGGCCTTGCTCCATGCGACTACTTTTTGTTTCCAAAAGTGAAGAGGGATGTGAAAGGACAAATTTGATGATGTAGAAGAGGTGAAGAAAAAAGTGAGGGAGGTGCTGTCAGTCATCCAAACAGATGAGTTTGAAAAATGTTTCCAAGAATGGGATTGTAGATGTGACAAATGGATTAAGTGTACTGGAGATTGCTTTGAAGGTGATAAGGTTGTTTAAAATAATTAAATATGTAAATGCTTTGGTGCAGGTGGTGGTGGTGCAGTTTGGGGTGGTTCCATTTGGGGGGAGTACCCCCTAATATATGAGCTTACATTCTATGAAGTTGCTAATGTGATTTGAGGGATTGAAGCTACACATTGCTAATTTAAAGGAACCCTGGTGGTGTTGTGGGTTAGACATTGCACTGCTAGCAGCAATGTTAATGGTTCAAATCCAGCAGCCTTTTCATGGAAGAAAGATGAAATTGATTGCTTCTATTAAAGATTTATGGTCTCAGGAAACCTACAGAGCAGTGGTTCCCAACTTTCCTAATGCTGCAACCCTTTACTAAAGTTCCTTATGTTGTGGTGACCACCCCAACCATAAAATAATTTTTGTAGCTATTTCATAAACTAACTTTACTATAATTTTTTTCCAATAATTTTATTAGGGGCTCTTACAACTCTTATAGCATTCAATACATCATTTGTATCAAGCATGTTTGTACACATGTTGCCATATTCATTTCCAAATATTTTTTACTTGAGCCCATGGTATAAGCTTCTCCTTCCCCATCCTTTGCTTTTAAATATATATTTTAATCGGGTGACCTCCGTGAAAGGGTTGTTCCATTGCCAAAGGGGTCACGACCCACAGGTTGGGAACTGCTGGTTTAGAGGCTCTCTATGAGTAGGAATCGACTTGATGACAGTGAGCTTATGGTGCGAACTTGAACGCCTGGGGAGCCCAATATGAAGCAGAAGCATAGTAAAAGGCTATAAAACACACTCACATATGTGAAAAGAAAGTGTGTTTCATGCATATGAAATAAAATAGGTAATCTACAGGCAAGGTGCTTCCTGGCATCGCTGAGCACTTATTGGGTCAAACAACTGCATTATATACTAGGTAACATGAAACAATAAAAAGAAATCTTATAAAAATATTTCCAAACATGTTCTTTGAAATCAGATCCTCTGTGAAAAGTACTGTAAGTATATTTTTTCTCTTGTGAAGACAGACATCTCTTGAAAGAGACAATGCTCATTGCATGAGCTCACAGCATTTCAAATCCAGCACTCTCTTCCTTTGTTTATAGCTGGCCATTTGGGTCACAAGAGAAACCAAGCCCTTCTCTGTATTATTCAAGCTTGTTTCCAATCTGGGCCTTTATAGGCCCAACATCCTCAGAAAACATTTGTACGAAATAAAATGGAATGTCATACACTTTGGATACATTTTCAGTATTGATTAGTCATCCACATTTTAATGCATCTTTTACTGCGACTTTTAGAGCACTCCCGGGGTACATCCGAGAATGATTTAGAAATCAGGTTTCCGAGAGCCCAGTCGTACAATTATTTAATGATATACTGATATATGCCTATAAGAGGCATATTTTTCATGCTTGAAAAATTATCCTCCAAATTTTCAAATATGTATCTCACAAAACACTCCATTACCTGAAGGACAGGTCTCGCTCTGATAGAATTGGTGAGTACCCTAACTTTTAAAGATTTCCAGCACACCTTTAATGGGATGATGGGGTGTTAGGAAGAGGGTTACCTCTCAAATTGATCTCATTAGTGTGCAACCTGCAAAATGAATTTCGGGTTCTGCAAAAGCAGCTATCTGGTTTTTGCAGTAAGGTTCTTTTTTCAAGGAAGACCTTTGCATGTGTTCTCAGAGGAGCCATCATTACTAAAATGATGGCTGGCACACCCCATTGCTGGCATCCTATGCCCACGGATACCAAAGCGGAGGCTGGCCATTCCAGCATCAATCTTTTCCTCCTGATGCTGCTTTTCTGCTGCCGATAGCTTCAAAATGAGAGGCAAAAGTCAAATAAAGATGATTCATTGATGTGTCCTCCACGTTCTTCTCTGGAGTTCTATCTATACTAGCTGTGTGAACTCAGGCTTAAGCTCTCAGAATCTCAATTTCTCTATAGGAATTGAGAATGGTACTGAGTACTTCACAATAGGATTAAATGAAATAATTTGCAAAAGTGCTTTGACAACTGCAAAGGGCATATAAGCAAAGGTTCTATCATCATGCCCACCCTCTCACCCCTCCTCCCTCTCAAGCTATCTATAGTGAATATTGGAAAACATTGTGAATTTTTTTAATCCTTAAAAAAATTTAAGCCACTTTATTGAGATATAATTCACATATAATGTCATCCATTTATCTAATATGCATAGTTCAACAGCATTTGGTAAAATTCACAGTTCATCCTAAGATTTCTTAGGGGTAATATGTCCCTGTTTTTGCAGCATGTTTCCTAATTCATTAAAAATGATATTATGAATTAGGTGAAGGTTTAGGGAGCAGATCTCTAGTTTTATATGCAACAGTTCAAACCCATTTTGTTTTAGCTCATCCATTCCAGTTCCTTCACGATGCCATCACCCCCTGCGTTTCCTGTTTCTGTTAAGCACGGGGGTCTTTAGCAATCTCAGATTTAATATAAGTGATTGACAGAAATGTCAACTTTTTAATAGAAAATGACAATATGATACTTGTACCTGGAAAATTAATCTTTACATTGCATAAGACAGAAGGAGGCACAGATTCTAATATTCCTGAGTAGCATATTGGCCTACTTCATATTCGACATTTAAGAAATTTGGAATTTTTTTTTACCAAGGAGTTGCTACTTATTGAGTACTTCTAATGATTTTTGACAGTTTGTTAGGAACCTGTGGATTTATATTTCTAGCCAAATTAATACTGCACTTGATGGAGTAGACATCAAGGAAATAGCGCGTAATCTACATTTCTCTCTAGATGTATATCATCTAATTTAAGAAAGTGAAATGTTTTTCATGTGCAACCTGTATGAATGTTTGTTTGTTTGACAACAGGATGCTGCTAACCAATTTTTCTTTCCAGAGAAAAATCAAAGTAGTTCAGTTACCATCAAGAAGATCTTAACACCATGGTGACCGACTGTGTGGAGAGGAGAAGTAGTCCACAGGGCTCTCAATGCCAGTGGCCTTTCACGAGCAAGTCACCAGGCCTTATTTCTAAGGTGCCACTGGATGACTTCGAACTTCTAACTTACAGTGCAATTGATTGAGATTGTACAACCCATGGACTCCTTGGAAGCCCTGCTTAAGTAAAGCTATAGAATCCTTAGCATTCCTCTGCACCTTGGAACTTTCTAGGTTTGACATGGCATGAACTGATCTCAGAATGACTTTAAAAGAGGCTATCTTAAATTTAAAATAAATAAAAATTTGTTCATGTTGCTGATAGCAGGAAGTTTCTGAGTAAGTTCTGCCCTTTTCAGCAAAATATCAAGCTACAGTGGCTGATCAATAAACCTCCCGCATTATTGCATATCATAAAATCATTCTAAAGACTAGGACGTGACATTTCATTCTCCTTTGCTTGATGCATGCCAGCCTGCGAAAAGAGCACTTGGAATACAGAAACTGTTTCGGTTGTTTTCTGAGCTTGAGAAAAATACATGAACTCAGGAATACATTGATACATCTGAAAAATTATTTCCTTGCCAAACTTTAAAAAGTAAGAAGTATTCAGACTACAATATAAGATTGATTTAAGTTTGGCAGCTGTTGACATCTTTATTAACTTAAGTAAATGCTGAAAACTAAACTGAATATTAACAATCTAAAATTTCCCTCCTCTCTTTTAAAGATAGAGTCATATCTTTATTATGAAGAACCAGATGTTGCAGTTGGTTAATGATAGTTGATTTGATTTGCTGAGCTTAGTTCTATTTTTACTATGAAATCAATGAAAAATTTCAGTCAGCTGAAAACAAGGACCAGAATCCCAGTTCCTAAATGAGGAGGCTACACCTTCCTCCCATTGACTTCTTTTAGCATAACCGTATTTTATTTTTGTTAAGGCAATGGGTAATGTGCTCAGGGTCTTAGTGCAGGACCATTACTGATGAGAAGCCTGCCTTTTCTGAAACATAAATATTTGTTTTTCCATCCATTAGAATACATCCCCAAGGATACTCCCCTGTCTTGCCCCAGGGCAAACAGCTGACTAGCTTCTAAACCTTACTGCCCCCTCAACAGCTCCCTTTCGATTGCTCAGGAGTTTTAAGATTTGAGTCCCTCAGAAATTCACAAGGAGCTAGATATGTACTGTCAGATCTTCACTTTGATTGTGCTTATGAACTTGAAGTTCATCTTTACTTTATTAATCATAGTCCAGCTTGAGTCCCCTTTAGTTGACATTATATTTTGAAAAGAGGGGATGGGGAAAACAATTTTTTCCCAGAAAAGATCTTTATGGTTGAATACACATTTTATAGAACTAGAGTGAAAAATCTGTAAGTTGGGGTATTACTCTTTTAATGCATCTTTGTTCAAAACCTCATGAAATATGCTGAGAAGGGTTTCGGTACAGCAAGTGACTGGTTGATGTAAAGTGACAGAGCAGAATACAGTTGACTGCTGACACTTGGAAAGAATTTGGTAGCTCTGCCCACAGATATCCTGGAAGTGTACAAGACTGTCTTTGGAATGATGAGGAATCTGCTTTTGGTTGGTTCATTTTGACCAACTCAGAATTAAATTTAGATTTAGTAGGAGCACATTTCTTTATTACAGACAAGTGTATTTGGTATGGGATAAGTTCTGTTTCTGATTTTGAATATGCCTGCTTCCACGAATCGCTTCCTAAGTAGCTCCTGCATGAGTGACATTTTAAAGTGAGAGCCTGGCTCCAGAAAAATTTTCAGTCATAGTTTTTAAGAAAATTTGTTAGTGCTGTATTTCACAAATAATTGGACAATATAAAATAGCAGTATTTATTTTTAAGAGGTAATTCAGAAATTGAAAGCTATGAGAAGAAGACAGCAAGTCTTTAACTTATGTGTAGAAGTACCTAGCAAAGGTTTCTGCTAGGCCTGAGGTGCCTTGACATCTGTCAGGCTAACAAATCTCTCCAAATCATATTGTGAGTGTGTCCACTTTATCCACTGTCCCAAACCTCCCATCTTCCCTTGCTGGACCGACAGTAGCGTCTGAACTGCTCTCTTGGCTTTTATTTTCACCCAAGCAGCTCCTGCAGCCATTTTCCACGTACTGCCCAAAGGGGTCACTTCTTTGCTTAATGCTTTTCAGTGAATTTTTATTTCCATCATATAAAACCTTTTAGAATGTCTAGTGCAATCCTGTGTGAGGTTGCCATCTCCTTACGTGGTAGCTTGAGTCACCCTTACCCTCATCTTAGTTCTATTCTCGTTGGTTCACTTTGGACACTAGAACTTGCCAGCTTAGAGACTTTTTCATTCTCACTTCCTATCTTATCTACCAGAAAGCAACCTTCCTAGCTCTTCATCTTGCTAGGACCTTTTCATCCCCATAGGTTCAAGGGAAGATTGCTTCCTCAGAGTTAACCTGTCTGTTTCTTTTGTCCTCTTCATTCAAATGAGATTTCACATGTTCTCTCCCACGACTTTTCCCCCCGCATTGGTTGCTGTTGTCAGGGTGTCATTGAGCAAGTTTGGAGTCATATTACATGCAGCACTGAAGGTAACCCTGCAGTCTTAGAGACCTTTGTGATTGGCGCTGTGCCAATCTATCCTGGCGAGGCTCTGTCTTCTTTCATGTGGACCCTTTGCTTTACGAAGCAGCATTCACTTTTCTGGAAAGTGGTCCTTCCAGGTAACATGTCCAAAGTACATGTTATGGAATTTAGAAATCAGTGATTCTAACAAGCTTTGCAGTGGAACTTCTTCCAAAATAGATTTGCCAGTATTTGTTCTTCTGCCAGTCTGTGGTATATCCAACACTCCTCATCTTCACTATAATTCAATTCCATCAATTTCTGGTTTTCCTTTGTCTCCCTCTTTCACCTATCTATGGGTGACTGAAAGCACCGTGACTTGTGTCAGGTGCACTGTAGTCCTCAAAGTGTCATATTTCCTTTGTAATTCCTAAAGAGGTCTTTAAAAAAGATAATTTTATTGATACATAATTCACATGGCATACAATTTAATCATTCAGGCATATTAAGAAGAATTGTGCAATCATCACCACAATCAATTTTAGATATTTTCTTTTTTATTTTAGTTATTATTGTTATCTCCTTATTTCCCCCTAACCTCTCCTAGGATAATTAATCCGGTCCTCTCTTTATAGATTTATTTATCCTGGGTTTCATATGCAAAAGAAAGAAAGAAAACCCAGCAGTGACAAAATTAACAAAAAAAAAAATCTCAGTTGAAAAGAAAGCAGAACTATTAAGAACCGGGACACACTTAAAAGGGGTCGAAAAGGAGATCAGCTGATACGATGTTGCATCTACATCTGCCCCGATCTACTTGAAGGTGTTTTCCAAGTATATTCACATCGCTGGACTATAGTCAGAGGGGATTCACCAGAGGCTTAATCCAACTGGGAACCCTGCAAAGGGATTTGGGGCTTCCACAGACATCTAAAGCCTTCTGCAAACTGTCTATTCAGAATTTAAACTCCATTACTGTTCCCTCTTCTGGATTTGAATTTTTATTAATTAAAACCCTTGGATCATCCTGACTGGTATGCTTCTTCTGTGTGGATTTATATGACACCGTGCTTGGATGACTGCTTTTTTTTTTTTTAAAACACAAGACTTGAAGACCCCAAACACTATCCTTTCTGATTACTGGATACCATGTGCCTTCTTCACCACACTTTACTATATCACTGATATCATCAGTGATCACCTCAGGAGGGTGAGTATCACAGGGCCATGTCATAAGAACTAATTGTTCTTTGGTTAGGGTTACGATTAAGTGCAAGTTCTGAATCCATTTATGTGTCTAAGGTTTACATATGTCTCTGGTCCGCTTCAGATACATCATTATAATTTTATTGAAGGACATTATAAAGCAGCTCCATGGGGCATAAGGCATTCTACAGTTAATATCATTGACTTAACCAATGATATAGAACTTAAAACACCATTAAAAATGGAATTATACATGAAGAGGCCAGCTTTACAGACCACTGTGCATGAATTGTTGGCTTGTACAGATTTTAAGCTCAAGAAATTGAACACCATTTACAGAAACAATTAGAGTTAGGAATCGCACAAAAGGCAGAACAATGCTTGCTTGTCTAGCACATTTCATTTTAAAAAAAAGCAGAAAGCATGACATAGTAAATTTATGGTGGTCCTGATTCACCATTTATGGGGTTCCCTCCAAGCAAGAGATCTTAACTGAAGTCTAATAACCAACAATTCTATATAGCCGTGGGGTAGAGGTCATTTGTTAGGACTTTTCAGTATTCAGCCCAAGGGAGTGTTTCAGTTCCTTCAATATGCTACAGGTGAGCTTAAGGCAAAATCCAGGTCCTTTACAGGGGTTTCCAAATCTGATTCTTTTGGTGTGACCTGTGAAGGATGTTGTGTTAGTCTGGGTAGACTAGAGAAACAAATTCATAAACATGCATATCGCTATAAGGGAAAGGTTTGTATACAAGAGGAATGGAACATTGAGAAAACATCCCAACCCAGTCCCAGCCAAGGTCATAAGTCTAATATCAGCCCATATGTCTGATACCAATCTCTAAAGTCTCCTTCTGACTCATGAAGCACGTGCAATGACACCAGGACAATCTAAAAACATCTCAGCGCTGGCAGGGGTCTCTCTGTGACTTCCCATTTCCAGTGTTCGGGGTCCATTAGCAGTGTCCATTGGCAACAGCAGCATCTCAGCACTGTGACCTCCCCGGCCCCAGAGGTCTGATGCCATCAGGGCAAGCCCATGTGACTTCTCCTCTGACTCCTTCAATTCCTCGAATGCTGCCATCTTGTCTTGTCAGTCGAGCATCTCCCAACATCTGGGGAGATGGTCTCTCATCTCCACAAGGGAAATATCGCGAGACTTCCCAGAATTCTCAGAGAAAGTCATCCCCACACAGAGGTCTCATTGGCTATCTCCAAATTGACAGGCTAGACGCCACCCTTACATTTCCAATTATGAAGTTGACACACGAGTACATGACTGCCACAGATGTGACTTTCAGCTGCTAAGTGCAAGGTCAGCAGTTCAAAAGCACCCTGGCTCTTCTGGGGAAAGATGAGAGAGGCTTTCTATTACCTTAAAGAGTTACATTCACAGAAATCTGCAGGGGCAGTTCAACTCAGTCCGACAGGGCTTCTGTGGACTCCATGGCAGTGAGTTCAGTTTTTTTGATTAATGAGGAATGCTGTGTGCCTTTCAAGAACAGTCTAAAGTCCCAGTTGTCTGTAGCATGCAGCTAGGGTCAGTAAGGGCTGGATAGATACTAGATAGAAAATGTCCAATTAGAAACAATTCCAGACATATTCTCCTCTTGGATTCTATATAAGCAATGCTGAACATCTTTGCGAAGGGTAGTTTGCCCCACCCACTTTATTCACTAACAGAAGTATGTTCACCTTTTCAAAGACAGACATTCCACCAATCCCCACCTCTGGATTTGAATTTCCAGTATGGTTAGCTAATTTCTTTGGCAGGAATGTGGGCTGATTTACAGTGACTACATAATGATGTTCTAGGCAGGAACTGATTGGTCTTTTCCTTTTCTTCTCATTTTGAGAAACTGATTGCGGCTGAGGTGAAGCTTCTTCTCAGAGTAGTTTAAAAAAATCATTTTATTGGGGGCTCGTACAACTTTTTTCACACTCCAACCATCCATCCATCCATCCATCCATCCATCCATCCATCCATCCATCCATCCATTGTGTCGAGTACATTTGTACATTTGTTGCCACCATCATTCTCAAAACATTTCTTTCTATTTGATTGTCTTGGGATCAGCTCTTTATTTCCTCCCCTCCAGTAGTTTTTAGGATGTACAAATGAGGGAGTCAGGAACACTGGAAACCTTACTACCCTGGTCTTTGGGAGACTGGATTATAAGATTACATTACCTGGGAGCAGAAGCCTGTCTTCATCTTGGCATTTATGTTTATCCTTAGAGTAGTGGACTCATACAGTATTTGCCCTTTTGGCCAACTTGACCTAGCATAATGGTTTCCAAATCCATCCATGGTGTAGGGGTATTCCATGGTTTCATCATTTTTTATAAGGGATGGTTAATATTCCATTGCACATATGTACCAGAATTTACCCATTCTTCAACTGATGGGCACTTGGGCTTCTTCCAGCTTTTTGCTATTAAAAACTGTGTTGCAATGAGCCTGGGAGAACAGACTCTGTTCATTTTCTATCTCTTACTTCTTAGGAGTTTATATATGCCCAGCAGAGGTATTGTTAGGTTGTATGGTTTTCTATTCCCAGTTGTTTAGGCATTGCCATAATGCTTGCCACAATGATTGTACATGTTCACCAGTCAACCAGCTTGTGTGAGAGTATGAGAGTTCCACTCTCTCCACATCCTCTCCAGCGTTTGTCATTCTCTATTTTTAAAAATTGGACTATTGTAGTGGGTTTAAGGTGATATCTTATGGCTATTTTGATTTGTATCTCCTGGATGACTGGAGATCATGTGTATTTTTTCATGTGCTTATTAACCATTTGAGTGGCATTTTTGGTGAACTCCCTGCTCATGCCTCTTGTCCACTTTTAATTTTTCTTTTGGCGGTGTTGTGGAATTCCATTGATTTTAATAATGACTTCCTTATCTGTATATCATTGCTAAGGATTTTCCCCCAGACAGTGGGCTCTCATTTACTCTTTTGATGGTATCTTCTGATGGGCACAAGTGGCTTATTTTTTAATAGGTTCCACTTATCTGCTTCCTTTATTGCATATAGTCATCTGTGTATTGCTTATAACAGAGTCTCTAAGTTTGTCCCCATTTTCTTTTCTTTCTTATTATTTAAAAAAGGCAAAGCAAATTTTATTGATAGACTAGAGAGCTATCCATGGTAGCGATAGCAAAAGTAGATTCTGTACCATTTGATGGTTATTATGTTAAACCTTTTACAGGCCCATTTGCTTCATCTTTACAACAGAACTACAATGAGGATATTGGTATTTTATTATCATCAATCCACAGAAGAATATATTGATAGCCAGAAAGATAAAATGACTTGCTTAAAGCTAAATAGCTTAAAATGGGAAGTCAAAATTCAAACTCTCAGCTGTAGTGACAGAGCTGTTCTTATTCCCCTAGTGGCATATGCAATAAATTATCATGTCCAATTAAATATATCAGAAATAACTGTCTTAGTGCAGGAGAACTGGTGACATTTATTGAACCATTGTCCCTATTTTCTTATTGATGATTCTTTAGTTTGGGATTCACCTTTAGGTCTGTGAGTTCAATCTTGTACATGGGATGAGTTATGGGCCCTATATCGTTCTACCATGGGTGAAGATTCAATTTTTCTAGCACTATTTTGTTGAAGGGGGGTGGGTCCCCTTCTCATTTGATATATTTTCTGTCTTTTGTAAAAAAAAAAAGATCAATTGCCTATAGCAGATGCACTTATTTCTGGATTTTTTTCCCCTACTCCATTGGTCTACAGATCGATCATCGTCCAAATACCAGTATGTTTTGACTACTGTGGTGATGTAATGGGCTTTGAGGTTGGGTAAGGTGAGGTGTCCTACGTGATTTTTCTTTGTAAGAAGTTTGGTTGCGGTGGACACATGCATGAAGTCCTTTGATTTCTTGACTGCCGTTTCTTTGGGTGATGATTGTGAATCTGAGTAAAAGGAAAGCTTTGACAGCTGCAATCATTTCTCCTTTTATCATAATACTGATAATTGGCCCACTTGTGAAACCTTTGTTTTATGTTGAGGAGTAATCCATAATTAAATCTACAGCACTTGAGCTTTCTCAAAACAGTGATTAATAGGCTGAGCCCTGGTGGTGGCGCAGAGGTTGTGTGTGGGACTGAGGCCCACAGGGTTGACAGTTCAAATCCAGCAGCAACTCTCCAGGAGCTAAGGCTGGGCTTCCTACTCCCACCAGGGCAGTGATGCCACAAAAACAAAACAAGTAAACAAAAACATTGATTAATATATGTGATTTTCTGAGCATACTGTCAATTCCTTGAAGATAGAGTCCCTGAGAATTTTGTCCCTTCCTATATCAGGTAAGTACCCTGACACCTTGAGAGAAGCAAGCCTCAGCTCTCTACATCCACATTCCCTGTGCAGAATTTTAGCTCTGCTGTCTGACCGGAAGCCCTTGACCTAACTGCTCTGTATGTCATTAAAAAGAGAAATATCCCTTTCTCTGTTGAACTTCCTTCCCTACAAAATGGGCATACTGATAGGGCATTCCACTTCAGGAAATTGTAGTTTCACTTTCCATTTGTATAAAGCTCTTAGAAAAATTGTGGGCATATGGGAAATAGTTTATGGTAGTTATTATTTGAGCAGGCACTAATAATTTTTTGGTTGAAAGAATGACTTTATTATTATTTTTGATTTAATTATTATTTATGTAGGTCACAGATGATCTACTCATGTGGGGTAAATCTTCCTTGATTAATTTATATCATGCAATGTTGAGAAAAGATTATATTGACTAAAATGATTATGAATCACAAGAATATATCACAAACCTAAAAATATCAGATCTGGGATTAGATTAATAAGCTGTTACCAATTCATAAATTGTAAAAGATATTCTGAAATTTTGTCTTTGCTTCACAGTCTGAGACTAAAAGGATGACTCACAGGATCCCCAATTTGGCACTTCTTTGAATGGAAAAGTGTATGAAAAAAATTCTCTTTTAATTAACAATGAGGGAAGACGGATTTCATTCTCTTCTTCTTTTAAAGTATGTTCTTACAGTTCAAATGTGCTCTCAGGGGTCCTAGAGAGAAATCCATCTCTTTGTCACTTCCAGCTTCTAGAGGGACGTGACCTGGGCATGTGGTCCCTCCTGACATCACTATAGACTGTTTTCATTGTCACGTTGCCTACTCTGACTCTTCTGCCTTCCCCTTCCATCTGCTTCAGACCCCTGTGATGATAGCACAGTGATTATAGTTAGCTTGGCTGCTAACCAAAGGTTTGTGATTCCAACCCAGTCGATGCCTATGGGAGAAAGATGTGATAGTCAAAGTTTTCACCTTGGAAATTTTGTGAGACTATCCTACCCTGCCCTTTGGGGTGCCTATGAACAATGGTGATTATGTTGGACTCACCAGGAAAGCCTCCCTATATATGGGAGCAGATAGAAGATTTCACAGGATATTGTTGCTGATTCCATTGTATATATATAATTATATATATATATATATATATATATATATTTCTTTAAAAGGAACAAAAATTCCCTCCAGATTCCTTATCCTTCAAACCTAAAGTCTGAGTGGCTTTTTTAAAAAAGTGTAGGAAACGGAAAACTGAAATGGAATTTAGTGACAACAAACCTTTAGTGACAAAAAGCCTCAGAAAAGCAAGAACAAGGAAAAAATAATCTCCTCATCTCAACTTCATATCCCTTTTGCTATTTAGGTAACTCAGACACAGATGATTCTGGAGTTTACGGGGTGGACATTTTTGGAGAAGTTATTTTTCTGGACTCTGGAGGGAGGGATTCTATTTTGAAAAGACTCGGGAGAATGGACACCTAGAGTAATTACCCTCGCCTGCATCATACTATTGTATTTTTGCCAGTCTTATGTCTCGGAAGGGACTTTAAAATATAACGTTGTGAGGGCAGGTGAACTTTCTGAAGACAGGACTCTGTTTTCTCAGACTCTGTTATCTTTGAAGTTCAATGTCTAAGTAATCACAAAAGCACACTATATTTTTGAGTTCTGCATTGTTTCTCATGAGTGAGCATTTTCTACATCAGTCTTCTGTTTGGCATTCATGAATGCCATTTCCATGAATGGCATTTCCAGTTACTGTTCATCCTGGGGAAGTGATCAGGGCAGGTAACATTGCCAAGATTAAATGGCATAAGGTATATCAAGATTCTGTCACATGGCAGGGGATCAAGCTAGCATATGCTGACCAGAAGTTTCTATCTATGCAAACCTCTTACTCTAAAACTGCCATTTCTGAAAACGCGGGCTCTCCAGGTTGTGCTCATCTGTTTTCTTGGTGTGTGGGTATAATTTTTTTTTCACATGAAAGAGAAGTGTGAATCTTTGTGGGGATAGACTGAATATTTATATGAATGCTGATTTAAAAATCCCCCCAAACAAACTCACGGCCATTCAACCAATTCTGACTCATAATGACTCAGCAGAACAGGGTAGAATTGCCCTGTGGGTTTCTGAGATGGAGTAGAAAGCCTCTTGGTGCTACCACAGAGTGGCTAGTAATTTTGAACTATTGACCTTGTGATTAGCAACCCCTGTGTAACCACCACACCACCGGGGCTCCGTTGAATGCTGCTAGAGAAACAGAACTTTGGGAAAGCAATGTAATTTGAATCATCAGAAGTTATGTTTTTCTTTTCGCTAGGTTGTGTAAGTAAGCTAGAAAAGCATTACCTACCAGAGAATGTCTGAAAATGGAGTGCTGGATTCAGTTGTGTGGTCTGAGAGTGGTTTCTGGGACCGCGATGCATGCAATTAGTCAAGTTGTGGGGAGGGTCTTCACTGTGTTGGGTAAGGAATGGGTCTTTCAGTTAAACATAAACATAATCACAGCAACTGGGAGAATTATACCAACAGTCTCGAAGTGGCCTGGGCTGTTTGGTTTTATAAATCTAGCCTTGCTGATGTTTGAGAGTCATATTGAGGCTTCACAAAATATTTCAGTTCTCCCTTCTCAAAAATGAGGTCTTCTGGTCATCTTCAGCAAGTCGCCTTGGCATCTCTGTTCCTATAGACTTGTGGTGTTTTTTTTGCCATGCTTCCCACTACTCCCCATTGCCTCCCACACTGCATCACGATTGAGATATTGGATAATGCTGTTGTTCCCAATTGTCCTTCAAACACTTCTAGTCACAGAGTTTGATTTCTCTCCTCAGATCACAACCAGAGCGCTCTCTCCTTGCCAGATTGCTAAGGTTTATGGCGACAATGACGAGACACTTGCCGGTTACAAACCTGCAGAGTTGTTCGGGTGCTCTCCACTCCCCATCACTGTCTCTCCGGAGCTTTCCTTAGATGTAGATGCCATCGATATCAGGTGTCAACATGTGTGAGTTTGCACCATGCTCAGTATCCTACCAACGGCGACCCTGTGCCTTGGGAGCTGCTGTTTTAAATAGATCGTCCTGTGAAGGGCACCCAGGTCCTGGATCTTTAGTGGCAAGAGAAGACACTGAAAGGTGCAACATGATGGCAGCCTGAGGCATAACTCCCATCAAGGAGTTTTTCAAAAAGCCACAGGAGTTGGTCAAGTCAAGTGTGACTTACGGCAGATAATCCCATGGGTATCTGAGCAAAGCTGCGTTCCATGGTGCTTTCGATGGCTGGCTTATCAGAATCAGATCACCCTGACACTAGCATGCATATATCTAACTGGACTTGAACCTCATACACCACTGTTAGCTGCTGAGCAGATGCACTGCTTGCTCTGCTGCTTTTAAGGGTGGAACTGTAATTAGGGAAACTCAGAAGGAACATCCCCTCCTCTTCAGGTTGCAGCCTATAGCCAGGCTTCCCATGTCTCCTCTTCACGCTACCAGTGAGTCCAATCATCTTGGCTTTGCTGTAATGTTGTTGCTGCTATCAGTTGCTTCCTTCTGAAAACAGGCGTCGCCAGCAGGACGCAAGACCCTTTGGTTTCTGATTCATTCCCTCGTCCTGAGCCCACCACCTCCCTGCCCTCACTAGGCTTTTGGCTCCCTCCATCCCATGCTGTCCTAAGTCCAATTTGGGGGAATCTTGTTTCTTAGCCAGTATCTGACCAGCTGGCTTAGGAAGTAGAGGGGTATAACATGCTTAACACAAATAATTCACACTTCCTGTGGCTGTAATTTCACTTTTCTAGGGTTAATAATGGCAAGCTGGAAGAAACTCCCAGCCAGGGAGGAGTCATTCACTTGTCAAGGGACATCTCAAAGTGTCTCATTAATCTTTGCATTATTTGTGCTATTAGAAATGCACAGTCTCATTTGTTGCAGCCAGCCATACCTCCCCCTTCCCTTTCCTCTCGTCTTTCCATTCCTAACTTGAATGGTTCTGGAAGCACAGGAGAAAGGTCACTGCTTGGGATGAAGGCATGCACTGGTTTCCCTGAGCCATGTTGTGGCTTGTACCAAGACAAAGACCACAGCTGTCTCGTCCACATGAGCTCCTTCCCAGAATAGGAGAAGGCCTCTTTTTAAAAATTTTTGGGGGGCATCACTGCCCTCTGGTGGTGGGAGTAGGAGGCCCAGCTTTTGCTCCTGTGGATCTGCTGCTGGAATTGAACCTCCATCTCAGTGGGCTGCAGTCCTGTGCACAACCACTACTCCACTGGGGCTCAGCCCAGAGAAGGCCTCTTTTTAAGTGCAAACATTTCTTTAGCTGTTTTCCATTATTAGGCTATCATTTATTGCAGCATATTTATCATTTTTTTGGCTCACAGCAATTAGAAAAATGTTGTATTGTTACGTTGAGGCACTCTGCTGTGGTGGAATGGCTTCTCTAACAATAGGTTGATGGCTGTGACTTACAAAATTATTTACTTTACAATATCGCAAAATCATTTATAAAATGCTATTGTGAGTCTCTGGGTGGCACAAACAGTTGACTTTATGTTAAATTTTCACTTAAGTGGTAGACTCCTAGTCTCAGAGGCGCCTTGGGAGAAAGGCCTGGCAGTCTCCTCTCAGGAAGCACAGCCCTGAAAACCTTTGGAGCAGTTCCCCTCTGCACACCTGGGGTCCCCATGGGTCAGGATCATGGACCAATGGCCATAAGAGAAGCAG
>PVJH01020131.1:0-41354 GCA_004026705.1 Nesogale talazaci | reverse complement strand
TTTACATTTTTGGAGGGTGAAGATAGATAGATTACCCTCCATGCACAATGTCCTATGAAAGGAAGGCGGGGTTCGGTGAACGTGAGTGGGGAGACTGGACAGCAGAAGCAGAGGGAAGAGTGATGTGCTTTGAAGACAGAGGAAGGGGCTGAGGAAGGCAAGTGGCTCAGGGGCAAGGAAACAGATCTTCCTGCAGAACCTCCAGAAGGAGCACAGCTCCCAGCCCCCTTCACCTTCACTTTAGAATTTCGGACCTCCAGAACTGGCGAACAATACGTCTATATTGTTCTAAACCACTACGCTTATGGTCATTTGTTACAGCAACAGCAGGAATTGATGCAGAACAGAAGTTGCCCACCTCGCCACAGACCTGTTCTAATTCGATGAGTTCATGGAAGTCAAACCCTTAGGACAATGTCTGGATTGTAAAAGGCAGACCCCAAAGGCTCAGCTGTTCTCACTTGCCTGCTTCTAGTGTAGATCCCTGGCCAGGCAGGGACTCCATCACCATTTGCTAAGTGAATGGTGAGTGGGCCCAGCGCCATACCCAGAGAACCAAGTGCCATCCCAAGGAGATATCTAGTCGATCCCTTTCTCGTGGTCCCTTTTTCTTACACCTGCTATAAAGGGGGGCATGAGCTCAACACTCTATCTGAACCTTGAACAAAGAGAACAAGGCCCGCAACTCTGCACCGGGTTGGAAAATTGCTGGCTTAGCGGTGAACTGGACTTCAGGCACGGGAGAGAGGAAGCCGGAACCAGCGTGCACGCACACAAAAGACGTCTGAGCAAGTTGCTGCAGGAAGTAGCAGTTGTTTCCAAAAATGCAGTGGCGTCAGATTTTACAGACAACGCCGAGGGCTGGTCCTTGGAGAGAGGAGGCGAGGCACTCCCTCTGTTCTCCTGGCACTGTGTAATCAGGAAACCTCAGGACACTCACTGGCCCCAGGCCCCAAAGTCCGCTGCCCTCAAGTCGACTTTGTCTCATAAACCAAGCCCGCTGCCGCAGAGACAGTTCTGGCCTTCAGTGACTCAGAGACGTTTTCCCAGATTGTAAATAGAAGGAGAGCAGAACGCCTCATCCTTGTCCAGTGGAGATGGACGTGGGTTCACTACTTAACTAATGCGCAGTGACCCTCTATGGGTTCCCAAGAGTGTCTATCTTGAGGGGAGCAGACAGATTCCTCTTTCCCCAGCAGAGGGGCTGGTTGGTTTGAATCGCTGACCTTCTAGGTAGCACACCGCCACCCCGCCTGCACCGCGAGAGCTTCTCGTGCACTGGCTAAGGAAGTTTACAGGGAAACAAACAACTAAGCAGTGTGACCCATCTGCCCGCCTGAACCAGGAAGTCCAGACCCATGGGGCACTTGTTTGGTGCCTCTCTCCTTCTGGATTTCGAACCAGTTCATTCTAGGATGGACCCCTGGGCAGAATGTGCATCTGCACCCCAGAGAGAGTGAATTAGACTCACGTTTTAACAAGATCTCTACAGTGACACCTCTGGGTGTGTATCTTGGGTGGAAATGCGAGTTCTTAGGAGGGGTTTGACCTGGAGTGAACCGGTATCAAGTCCTGCTTTATTTCCAGGAGCAGATTGACTAATAAGTCAGATACCAGTTTATAATAAGCAAGACATTCACAGGCTTAATTGTGTTGACTTACTTATCTGTAGCGAACAACCGAGCACGGGCTTCACCCCATCAGGGGGTTGAAAGCCAGGTAACATTGTGCCCTAGAGATTAGTAAGTCAACACAGTTAAGCCTGCGTACCTTGCTTATGGGATTATCCATCCCCGCCCACTCCCCAAGAATGTGATCTGTGAGCAGCTTTACGCTTTTCACACAAGACACCCTGTTCGTGACCCAATGACCCCCCTTCCCCATTGTTTTCACAGTCTGGCACTTCTGTCGTGCTCTCCTCGCAGAGCCCCACCCTAAGCGCACCCTCTTCTGCCCGTGCTCACTCATTCCATTCGCACACCTGTCTTTCTGCAGCCCTTTTATTGTGAAACTTTCCATTTTACAAATCCATCACAGTCATGGGATTAGGCTTGTAAACCTGTCCGGGTCGTTGGCTCAGCCTACAGGTTGCTTTCCCATTTCTCACATTTCCTGGGTTCTGGCCCGGCAGGACAGATTTCTTAAGAGATTGCAAGCTAACTGCTGGGGGCTGAGTACACCATGGGGGCGGGAATTCTCTTGGGGGAGGGGTTAAGCATTTCATAACTGAAGAGAGGGATGGTTGCCTGGCCTTGTGAAGAGAGGGCCCCTCGGCCACAGAGGTGTACACTTTGAAAAGGTTAATTTCATGCTATGTGAATGTCAGAGAGAGAGGGAAAATGGGAAGATGGAAGGGAGGGAAGGAGGAAGAAAGGTTGCTTTCTCGAGAAACACTTTCCTGGATTCTGAAGCAAACAGCTTCAGAGAAACACACTAAATCAGTGGTTCTCAACCTTCTTAGTGCCGCAACCCGGTTGTGGTGACCCCCAACCATAGAATTATTATCGTTGCTACTTCATAGCTGTCATGTTGCTACTGTTATGAATCATCATGTAAATATCTGATATGCAGGATGTATTTTCATTGTGACAAATCGAACATAATGAAAGCACAGTGATGAATCGCACAGCAATACGCCATTATACATTGTGAAATATTTATTTCTAATGACAAACACATGAAATTTTGTCTTGAAGCATGTTGTGGCATGAGTAACAGTCTTCACTCTGGGTACCCGTATGTGGGCGTATCTGCATGTGGGCAGACCCGGCTAGAGACGGATAGAGAAGCTGTGTGTCAGTTCCTAAGGCCATTGGAAATAGGTGTTTTCCGATGGTCTTAGGTGACCCCTGTGAAAGGGTCATATGACCCCCAAAGGGGTGGCAACCTACAGGTTGAGAACCACTGCTTGACATCGAGGACCAGTAGGGATGCACCAGAGGAGGAAAGGAGCTGGCTGCAAAGGTCATGAGAGCAAGCCAGCAAGCCGGGCAGCCTACCTGGCATCCATTCTCGCAGCAGCGATCAGTGTGGAAAGTGCACGAGTTGGGTGAGCACTTCCTTGCACCCATCCACCTGCTTTGGAGACAAAGCTACCTGCAAGATATAATAGTTACACATGGGGGGGGGGGGTTCAAAAAGTTTCTGGGAACACAGCATTAAAAGAAAATGAAATTCATGGTTGTTTTGAACTCCTCTGTAGAATGATATTTCCTCTGGGTGAAGAGTCTCTTTGGTGAGGCTGGCTGATGACTGGCCTTCAGTTTCCCTGCACAGTGTTGCTTGCCTATACAGGAACTGTGTTGTCGGTCTTGGGTCCCTTGACCCATTCAAAGGCTAATTACCAGATAGAGAAGGCAGAATTCCTGAGGGCTTCCTCGTTGAAGGGCTTCCCCTGACTTCAGAGTGGGTGTTGGTGGCATTCTGTATTTAAATTTCAGATAAAGAAGACAGACTGTATTAATATAACCATATCCTCTGCCATATTTGATAGGACCTTGGTGACATAGTGCTTATGTGTTGTGCTGCCATTTAAAAGGTCAGCAGTTTGAAGTCACCAGCCGCTCTTAGGGAGAAAAACAAGACTTTCTACTCTGGTAAAGAATCACAGTCTCAGAAACAGACAGGGGCAGCTCTGTCCTAGCCTACTGGTCACTATGATGCAATATTAAACCTTGGCACTGAGTTTGTGTGTGTGTGTGTGTGTGTGTGTGACAACTACATACAACAGCTGATTCTTGAACAGCAACATGGAGGGATTGGGGAAGCCAAACCTCACCACTTACTCTGTCCCCATGCTATGAAACTTAACTACTAATGCTATTCTACAGCTGGAGGTCTTACTGATAGCATAGTCAATTGACACATTGTTTTTTAGTTATTTAATTTTTTTTTCAACCCAGAGGGACCTGGTAGGTCAAAGTAGAACTGCTCCTTGAGTTGTTTCTGGGTTTGTTTGTTTGATTTTGCTTTGTTTTTTTGTTTTAAATTTTAACACTTCTATTGACATTCACAGATCATAAATTCAATGGCTTACTCATAGCAAAAAGAGTTGTGCGATATCACCACCATCGATTTTAGAACATTTTCTTCTTTCTTGTACTTATTATTGGTAACTCCCCATTTTCTCTCAGTCTCCCTTGCCATACCTTAAGAAATTGCTAATCCAGTTACTATCTCTATAGATTTACCTATCATGGATTTCATATAAAGAAAATAGAGGAAAGAACTAGGAGACAAAGGATATTTATAGAGGTCTATAGGCATGCATATATGTAAATACATTTTTATGTAATGATAGGGAAACAGATCTATATACATACATTTATATGTTAAGTATTAAGGTAGCAGACAAACATTGTGCCTCTACTTAAATAGTCCCTCAATGCAAAGGCATTTTTTCTAATAACCTGGCAGTCAGTTATTATGCTCACCTTCCTAACATGATTGCTGAAGACAAAATGGATGCATAAGCAAACGTGATGAAGAAAGGTGATGAGGCCCGACTATCAAAATATAGAGCATCTGGGGTCTTAAAGACTTGAAGTTAAACAAGTAACCATCTAGCTGAGAAGCAACAACACTCATGTAGAAGAAGCACACTGGCCTGTGTGATCAAGAGGTGTCCATTAGATCAGGTATCCGGCATCAAAGACCCAGAACAAAAAAACATATCAGTGTAAATAAGGGGCGGGGCATGGAATGCAGACCCAAAGTCCATCTGTAGACAATTGGACATCCTCTCACAGAAAGGTCACAAGGAAGAGAAAAGCCAGTAGAGCACTGATGAAACATAAAATTTTTCCTCTAGTTCTTTAATTCTGCCTTCCCCCATGATCATAACCCCAATTCGATGTTACAAACCTGACTAGATCAGAGCATGTACACTGGTACAGATAAGGGCTGGAAACAGGGAATCCAGGACAGACAAAGCCCTCAAGACCAAAAATGAGAGTAGCGATATCAAGAGGGTAAGGGGTAGGTGGGGAGAGAAAGGGGAAACTGATCCTAATGATTGTGACAGTCACTAATCTGTGTCAATTTTAGCACTGGGAGTGTAGGGGTGGAGCCTAGTCTGTCAATCTGGAGATAGCCAATGAGACCTCTGTGTGGGCATGACTTTCTCTGAGAATTCTGGAAAATCTTGTGATATATCCCCCCCATGGAGGTGAGAGACTATAGACTCAGTTCCTTGGAGATGAACTACTGACAAGGTGAGATGATAGCATGCTGTTAGATTAGATCCTGATTCCTGGAGACTGGAGGAGCCGGAGGAGAAGTCACACAGGCTTATTCTAATGGAACCAGACCTCTGAAGCTGGAACAGTCACAGAGACTCTTGCCAGCACTGAGATGTTTTATCACCAATGAATACTGCTGATGAACTCTGAGCCCTGGAAATGGGGAGCCATGGGAAGACCCCTGCCAGCACCAGGATGCTTCTACTGCCGCTGGATACACAGGACTCTGCATCCACTGACCTGTGATTGTCCGGTGTCATTGCATGCTCTTCATGAGTCAGAAGGAGACTTTGTGTACTGGGATCAGACATATGGGCTAATAGTGGACTTATGACCTTGGACAGGACTGGGTTGGGATGCTTTCTCAATGTTCCATTACTCTTGTATATAAACCTTTCCCTTATATCCATATGCGTGTCTATGAATTTATTTGGACTAACACAATGATCTACATAATACCCTCTTCCAGGGGAATGGACGACAGAAAAATGGGTGAAGGTAGACAGAGGTCAGGGTAAGACATAGAAAAAATATATAAATTATTGTGGGTTCATGAGGGAAGGATAGTGGGGAAGGTGGAAAATGAGCTGATACCAAGGGCTTAAGTAGAAAGAAAATGTTTTGAAAATGATGATGGCAACATACATACACATGTGCTTGACATAATGGATGGATGGATGGATTGTGATGAGAGCTATACAAGCCCTGAATAAAATGATTAAAAAGAAAAAAAAAAGGAAACCTGTGCAGTTTTAACCCCTGTGGTCCAGGGTTGACTGTATTAAAAAGCATTCATTGTTGATCTGAGATCCCTATTTAAGGGGGAGTTCTGTATTTTCATCTGCTAAATCTGGCAGCCCTGAGAAAGAATCTCTGAAATCCCTATGGTGGAAGTAAAAACTGCCCAGGGTGAGGAGTCAGGGCATGTTGGTGGGTCCTGGAGTTTACGGATCAGCCTTTCCCCCGGCAGAGTTCTGTCTCCCCATGATTACCCTGCTTCAGATGCCACCAGTGCTGAGTTTCTAATGAAGGCCATGGGCCCGCGTTCATCTGTCAATACCCAGTGGTCTGCAGCAGTGAACTTTCCCAAAAGCAGCAAGCTGGGATCAGAGAAAGTGTGCAGGAGGAGGGGGGCTCCAACAATCCATCTCACAGCAGCTTGGTTCCTTGAAGAAGAGCTCTGGGCTGGCAGGACATGTTTGCAGAAACTCTCCCTCCTGAGTCGCTTAGAAGTTGGCCATGTTGGATACTGCCAATCTCTGGCTGCTGTCATCCAGCCCGTGGGGGCTCTATGAGGAATAATTCATAACCACAGTGGGAAGGGCTTTATAAATAGGAACTCAACACAGCCTGATTGGGCTCCTCGGGAGGCTAGCTGGACAGCCAGCCTTCGTGCCCACTGGCCTCTGCTCAGCCCTCGACAACAGAAAGAAAAGAACTCTCTGCTTGGCAAGAAGAGTCATCACAGTAGCCTCGTACCTCCTCAGGGATGGTTCAGGGGGAGACCTCACACACACCGACCGCCTGCCTGTCGACCGAGGCCTGCACCTTAGGATGGGAATGGGGGTTCATGGAGCTTCGGGGCTGACCCGAACAGACTAGGAAGAGCCTCTGGTGAGCTACTTCTGAAAATGATGTCCTGTTTGCAACCAGTCATGGGGATGGAGGAGCAGCTTTTCCTTCCAAGGGGGCATGGGAGGTCACTGTGAGTTAGGGACCTATTAGATGGCTGCTAACCATCACCACCTCGTTAAGTCCCCATTTGGCCTCTTTGCTTCACTGCTTTGCAAATATGACCAAACCAAACCCAATGCCATTGAGCCAATGCTGACTCCACCCAAGTCCATATAGGGTGTCTAAGATTGGAAGCAGACGCCCTTCTTCCCTCCTCCCACCTTGCGATTAGCTGCCCAGTGCTTTTCCCATACATACAGACATAGTGGCCACAGGGCTCCTTTCCTTTGGAGACGTGAAGGAGGTCAAAAAGATCTGGCCACCCACGCGCATCCTCCCAGCAAACTTTAGCCAAACCTGATAGAGGCTAGGCAGGTTGTCCTGGGTGGAGGCAGTCGGCCAGATGCCCTGAAACGCACAATGCTTTGGATCCTGTTCAAAGACACCCGCGTTCACTGTCGACCTCCCCACCCCCTCCACCCCATCATCCCTTCCTGGAAAATGTGATGGAGAAGCAGGACGGGGCCAACCCCAACACCACCTGGCCCTCAGAGCAGCCCTGGACACTGGCCCGGAAGCCGGCCTGGCCCACTCGCAGATAGCTCCTCAGGGACGTGCTCCGGGGGCCCATCCTGAGTCTCCCAGCTTCCACTTCCTGTGCTCCTGCGCACTCATCGGCAGCCCCTGCCGAAAAGCCAGGACAGCAGTTTTGGGGTGGGTTGGGTCTCTCTGGCCTTGGATGAAATGGGAAATGGAGGCCAGTGGGTGAAATTGGGAGGCCGAGCTATGACATGCCACCATCCGGCTCAGAGTGGACAAAATGTCCCAGAAGAGGGAGGCTCACTTCCTGCCACACCCGGCCACAGCACAGCCTTTCCTGGGCAGCCCACCCTCCCCTCCCCTCCTCTGTCCTCCCCTCCCCTCCTCTCCATCTGTCTCTGAAAATGTGCACCCTGACGGTGGCCCAGTTACCGTTGGAGGTAATCTGAACCTGAGCGAAGAGTTAACACTCAGTGCTTTGTCTGTTTTGTTTTGCTTTGCTTTCGGAAGTCTTAACTCCCTTTAGGAGAGCAGGGAATTTAGAGACTTTTGGAGGGAGGGGGTGCAGTTAAGGGGAGGTCCAGGAGAAAGAGTAGCATGCTGTAAGGGTTGTAAAAACTCCCTTTCATAAGTTTTTTCATTGATGGCTGGCCACAATAAAATCTCAAAATGATCCATTCCAGCACCAAGTAACAGACACGGTACACTAGGATCGATTTCCATTAATCCAGGAATCTTGTAAACACAACACACGTTTCAAGCCGGAAGCCCGCCGATTCCCCATTGCCTCCTCAGACACAGCACCCAGCAGGCCCAGCCAGATGCCAGTGGGACAAGAATGTCAAGGAAGTTCGGCTCACCCCACATGGTCCCTGAAAAGACTGAACAAAGTAACCCCTTAAGTTGTTAGGGAACCTGATGAGAAGTGAGACCTTCCTTCTTGCAAAGGCACCAAGCAGTAATTGAATGCCTTCCTGGATCTCTGGGTGACACAAGAGAGACTCTATTCTTTCTTGGCTTGTCTTCCAGGCACCCTTTGTGGTGGGTCTTTTAGGCCCCACTTGCCGAATTTCTCCTCAGCTGAAGGCTCCCTCCGTGGCCATTCCCCAGGTTAACATGCTGTGTTTCTTACTCTCTGCCTGGAAATACCTCAAGGTTCAGTTTATCTATCACTTCCTCAAAACAGCTTTCCTCAGGTTGGGGGAGAAAGGGGGAACCGATCACAAGGATCTACATATCATCACTACCTGCCTGTCCCAGTGATGAAGAACAGAAACGTGGTGAAGGGAGACAGTGGACCATGTAAACTATGAGAATAATAATAATTTCGGATTTATCAAGGGCTCATGTGGGTGAGAGGGTAGGGGGAGAAGGTTAAAAATAAGGAGCTGCTACCAAGGGCTCCAGTAGAAAGGACATGTTGTGAAAAGGATGATGGCAACATATGTACGAATGTGCTTGCCACAATGGATGTATGGATTGTTACAAGAGCTCTAAGACCAATAAAATGATTTATTAAAAAAATTTTTTAACTTTTCCTTGAACACCTCCTTCAACCTTAACTGAGCTTCTCCTGTTGTAACGTTGTTCTGGTCATCACCAGGACATCTGCCACATAGTCTCAAAAGCAAGTGTAATGTTTGGTCGAGGGTATTGATTCATCTTATGAATTTGCTATTTGTGGCTTTTATTTCTTTCAGGGCCATTGAATTTTTCTTATAGATTTGTAAGAGCTATTTATATGATAAGTGAATTATCCTTTGTTATTCAATTATGCCACAGAAGGCTGTCACTTATATTTCTGAAACTTAAGGAGGAGCACGGTACGACTTAACACAAACAAAAACAATCCTTCACCCTTTTGCTGTGGGCTGGGTGCCATTTACATAGCAGTTTAGGTTTCATGCTACATTCAAAACCAAACTCATGGCCAGGGAGTCTGTTCTGATTCATGGAGACCCTATAGAACAGGGGACAACTGTCCCTGTGGCTTTCTAAGACTATAACTGTTTATAGAACTAGAAAGCCTCATCTTTATCCTTAGGAGTGGCCGGTGGATTCCAACTGCCCACCTTGTGTTAGCAGCCCAACATGTAACCACTCTGCCACCAGGGCTCCACTGGTTACATTTTTCACAATGGGTGAACATTTTCTTTATTTCTGTTCTGATTGTTGCTTTTCTGTTCATTTAATTTTCTTTCCCTGGACCCTCTCATCTTTGTTTTAAGGTAAAAGTGGATCCTTTGGTCTCCTATACTTGATAAGAGTACAATGACTTTGACAGTTACCCAGGCTTGCCGTTGGGAAGGTAAGCCTGGAGGAATAAGTTCGTGGGTGAGACCATTCTCACGTGGTGTTCATGACTCATCATGGCTGGAGTGGGAGTCAAAAGTACTGTATCAGAAGTGATTGCTGGGCAGGTGGTCCAAAGGCTTAGAGAAGGCTTGCAATACAGCTAACTCCCTGTGCTTTCAGACTCTAGAAATCTTTAACACTTGATTGATGGTTCAAATAATTTTGCATCCACAAACAGCTGGGTGACCCAACCCTCATTTATCCATCTTAAAAGCAAGAATAATGTTTCTATGTTGATCTCTATTGTTGATGAATAAAATGGTAGGTATTGAACATTGCTATTCTTGTTCCTTACATTCAGTAATGCCTTCTATGGTGCAGCATTCTCTGGGAAATGATCAAGCATGCTTTATATTAAAGACAATAAATACTTCCTGTAATTGTCAGAGTTTGCAGGTCGCACATGAGTATCCAAAACAGAGAAATGCGTCATAAGAACAAAATCGGAAAGGTCAAAACAATAACCACCACCACCACCACCAGCAGCAGAAGCCATTTCTATGGCATAGATCCTAACTCCTAGTCACTTGATAGGGTCTTATGGAGCTGCTCCATGGGTTTTCTGAGGCTGTAAGTCTACCAAAGCAGAGGGCCTCATCTTTCTCCGGTGCATCAGTTGGCAGGCTCCAAATGCCAAGCTTCTGGCTGACAATCCAGTGCTTACAATCTAGTGCCCATGGGTTCTTCAGTGACCATGAGGCAAGCTCACTGCCATGAAGTTGATGCCTACTTATGGCAATCCTTCAGGGCAGAGCAGATGCAATCCTGTGGATCCTGTACCTGTCTACAGTAGTGGAAAGCCCCAGCTCTTGGCCTTGGGGCAGCTGGCAGTTTCAAACTGCTAACCTTTCGAATCACAGCCCAGTGAGTAACCCCTATACCACCAGAGCTCCCAACCTCATAGTAGGCCTTTGATAAACATTTATGACCTTTCAGAATACTCTAAAGCCACAAATATAACAGCAATTCTACCTTCAGCCAACCTGCTTCAAAGCGTAAAGTAAAATTGATCAAAAATGGATTTTTCTTTTAAAATGTTGTCATCCGCTGAATGATACTTCCTCAAGATCGGTGCTTGAATCCATCTGAGGCGAGGTTGTCTTTGCTTTGTTAAGCAAGCAGGATTAGTACAAGGTGTATGTATCTTGAGTCCGTCTCTTTTGAGATATACAAACAGATTGACCAAGAGAGCAGAGAGAGAGGGAATGGTGTAAGACTGATGCCAAGCACCTCGGGCCTCCTAAACTGAGAAAATACGTCTCTGTGTGTTAAAGTCATGCTCTTGTAGTGACTCTGTGAGAGCAGAACTAGACACTGAAGACAGATGAGGTCAAAACTATAGCACACTTTTTCCTAAAGATTGGTAGGAGAGCAGACGTTACTAGTTGTCTAGCTAGACTCTTGCCTGGGTAGGATTAGATCGTCATTTTCTGCTCCTGTGGCAAGCTTTCGTTTTGAAAGTCTCCACCTGGTCTTTTCACTCTTCGGTTATCTAAACTCTTAGTTACCTGAAGATTTGCATAACACACATTGTCCTGGGTTTGCTTGAGAGATTCTTAAGTAAACAGAGTTTTGGCTTTCAAACTTACTTGGCACAGAAAGAATTGAATCTAGGGTTGACTTTGGAGATGGATTAGAATAGATACTATAACTACTCTGGTATATCTCAGGGTTAGGATTCAGTTCTGATAGACCCTAAAATTTTCAAATGACATGAGAAACGTCCCCCAAAATTAAACAAATTTTCATTGCTCTTGCTCTTTCTTTCTACCGGGCCATAGTTCATGACAGATTGAATAAATTGTAATGGGCAACATTTAAATGACACATATATGCCAGGCACCATTTTATATATATTAACTCATTCAGTCCTGACAACTGAAAGCTTGTATGCGAGTATGTTAGTATGTTAGTCCAGGTAAACTAGAGAAACAAACTCATAGACACACATATGTACATAAGGAAAGGATTTATATACAAGAGGAATGGGACATTGAGAAAGCATCCTAACCCAGTTGAGTTCAAAGTCATAAGTCCGATATTAGCCCATATGCCCTATATTGTTCTATAAAGTTTCCTTCCAACTCATGAAGTCATAGGCCAGTGGATGCAGTGTCCTGGTTCCGGCAGGGGTCTCCCCAGGGCTCCTCACTTCCAGGGCTCAGGGTCCATCAACAGCATCCAGTGGTAGTAGAAGCAACTCAGCGCTGGCAGGGATTTCCACGTGTCTTCTCCAGTTTCAGAGTTCTGGTTCCATCAGGGTAAGGCCATGTGGCTTCTCCTCCAGCTCCTTCAGCTTTTCTGATGCTGCCATCTTGTTTTGTCCGTAGTTCATTGTCTCTGAGACTAACTCCCAACAACCTGGGAGATAGCTTCTCATCTCCACCAGGGAAATATCATGAGATTTACCAGAAGTCTCAGGAGAAAGCCATGCCCACACAGAGGCCTCATTGGCTACTCAATGGCTATCTCCAGATTAACAGTCTAGACTCCACTCCTGCTTCTCAATCATGAAATGAACATAAGCACATGACCACCACAGTTAGCTACTATAACAAACAAATCCTAAAAAATTATTGGTCAAACGCCAAAGATGTTAATTTCTCACATATATTGCATCTACAGATGGCTGGTAGATCATTCAGGAATCCAAACTCCTTTAGCCTTGTAGAATTCCCCTCCCCTAAAGCCACCAAGTCTTTTGCATTTAGATGGGAGGGAAAAAATGAAGAATTACCCTTAATGGAAACAAGTTGCTATAGAGTTCATTTCCAAGTCATGGTAATCCCATAGGAATCCAACAGAACAATGTCCCAGAGTTATTCAAAATTCTATTTCATTTTTTGTTTTGTTGAGAATGTGAGGAGCTTCAAAAAAGTTCATGGAAAGATGGGTTTGAAAGATGATGGAATGTTTCCTTTAGCTTTTTTAAGCCCCTCTCATACACATACCAGATCATGGCTTGTGTTCTGAGAGTATCCCAAAGGGGTGTTGGAAGTAGATCACCAAACCTTTCCTCTGGGCATCTCCAGGTAAATGTGAGCTTTCAATCCTTTAGTTAATGACTGAGCACATGAACCATTTGCATTGTTCGGGGAATCTGGAGGATCACTGGTGAGAAGCTTTTACAGGACGAGGTCTGAAAGCAGTGTGCATCTTTCATTTGCCATAACTTAGACCCTTGGCCACATCTAACAAGTATGGTTAAGATAGAGTTCAGTTAGTGAACACATCGCAGATTCAACCATAGTCCAGCCTCCCAGTTGCCAAAGTAATTATTTTAACCTTTCTTCTCACAAACGGCACATTCATTCTCTTCCAGAGGAGACAGCCCAACATGCATTCTCAGGTAATGCATTGAGCTAAGACCCAGGGGTTTCTGGGTATGTGTGGTCTTTTTCCATCAAGACAGTCTGGTGGTTTGGTGAGATGCTTGGGCTTGATCTTGCAGCAACATAATGGTTTCCATCAGATAGGGACATGTACCTCTAGTGGTCTCCATGTTTGCTCATTTCTTTGGGGGGGGCATCACTGCTCTTTAGTGGGAGTAGGAGGCCCACCCTTGCTCCTGGAGAGCTGCTGTTGGATTTGAACTGCCAAGCCAATGGGGCCGCGTTCCCATACTCAACTACTACGTAACCAGAGCTCAGCCCTGTTTGTCATTTCTGAAAGCTAGAGTAAAAATCTTTATTTTTAAATGGTGAAGTCACTGTAATAATTTCCTTATAGGTTAGGATAGATTTTCTGTGAGTTTAGAATTGACTCTTCATGTAACCTTTCAGTTCTTTGCCTCTGACAATGGTGTCCTGTTTTACCAAAGTTAAAATCTGGTCACTTTAAACATGGAAGAGACACACCAGCCTGTGTGATCTAAAATTGTCAATAATGAAATCCAAATCCAAAGGATGGAATAGCATCAGAGCTTAAATTGTGAACCCCTGGTTTGCAGAAAGTTCTGGAGGACAGTGGAAGCCCAAATCTGTTTGCAGGGTTCCCATATGGATGAGTCCTCTCTGACCATAATCAAGACACATGAGCAGCCTTGCTAACAGACAGAGAACATTGCAAAGTTGACGATGGAAGATGTAGTTAGGTTAAAATGCAATAGCTTATCACTTGATCTTTTGATCCATTTTAAAGTTGCTTCCATTTTTAATGCCTTCTGCTGTCTCTTGGTGAGGTTTTCCCTTGTTTTGTCTCGTCATTGTTGTCAGGGTTTGGTGGTTTGATTCCTGTTTGTATTTTGCCTAATTCTCTGTATGTCAATTCCAGGCTAGGTAAATCTATAGCAACAGTAACTGGATAGGCTCATGTCAGGAGAGGTGGGATGAGACGGGGCGTTAACAACGAGTATGAGAAGAAAATGTCCTGAAACTGATTGCAGTGGTGATTACACACATCTTCTTAATATGATTGAACTATTAAATCATACCCCGGCAAAGTGTATGTCAAAAGAATGATCTGAAAAAATAAGCAAAAGGCTAAATTTTTGTCAAATGTTTTTTTAAAAAAAAAGTAGATTCACTGGATGGCATAAATGGCTAAGTGGCCAATTAGCAGCCAAAGGTTGCAGTGTGACCCCACCCAGATCTGGCTCAAAAGACATGCCTGGTGATCTGCTTCTAAAAGCGCACCAGCATGAAAACTCTCAGGTGCCCTTTGCAAACTCCGCTGCCGACATGGGGTCTTCATGCATCAGAATGAACAGGACAGAGCTAATACCATTAGAGGGAGTACATTGATGAAGAAGGCGAAGGAGGGACCATGGGTGAGGAGGCTTAAGGAGGAGGACCGGATGTATGTTGTCAAGACATTGTCACTATATGGTGTGATAAAATTCTTTTTTTTCTTTCTGTTTTATTAGCACATAATCCACAAAGCAGGCAAGTCAGTAGTTCAAGAAGAGTTGTACAATCATAACCACAACCAATGTCAGAACGTTTACTTGTTTCTTGTATTCCTTGTTATCAGCTCCCCACACGACCCCAGCTTCCCTGCTCCCTACTCCCAAGAAACCAGTAATCTAGCTATTGTCTCCATAGATTGACCTATCCTGGGTTCCATATGCAGAAAAACATCTAAGAGAGACAGCAATAAAAAACCTAATACAAGTAACAAAGTAAAACCTAATCAAAAAGAAAGTAGACCATTTTGAAAATGAGAAAAATTGTAAAATGCACCTAAAGGGAAATCAAATGAGAAGGTGTTCAATTTTAAACTAACTGCACCTGGAATAGTTGACTTTCCAGTACTCTTCACAGTCCTGGTCTAGGACCCGAGGGGACTCACGGAAGGCTTAATCCCATAAGGGGTTCCCCTTCACTTGTGAGTAAGTTGAGGCGATGCGGACATTCATTTATGGGAGATAAAATATAATGGGTGCCAGTGACTTAGAACTTCAGAAGACTCTGAGTCAAGAATGGCAAACGATAAGAAGACGCGCTTCATAAAGATGGCAATGACCAGAAAAGACGGGAGACAAGGTCGGATGGAGAAGGTTGAGGGAAGCCAAAGCAAGCACTGCACTAGTGGGTGGCAAATGTGCCGAGAGGCTTAGGGTGCGGGCAACTTCCAGATGGGTGGGAGCACTTGGTTCAAGAATGATGCCACGACTTCAAGGTGTCTGTAGCAATCCATTCAGTAAAGTCTTCAATATAAATCTTGTGCAAGTATTTATGGAGCACAATTTTCCAGGCACACTTTAGATAGTGGGGCTACAGTAGAGGACAAAACGGGTGATCCGGGTCTTAGGTCGCGGACCCAGAAATAACCTACAAATAAAATATATAGTATGTCAGATATCGGTGAGTGACAAGTCATCAGGGAGGAGCTAGAGAAGATCCAGAGGTTGATATTGAAAGAGGATACTTAGGCACAGCTTCATGGAAGAGTCATTTGAGCATAGGCGTAAAGACGGGAAGGAGTGATCCACAACCCCCCATTCCCCTCAAGGAAAGGATGCAATTATCAGAGTCCCCAAGCAGGAGCCTGCTTTGTAGGCCCCAGAAAGAGCAGCGAGGTCACGTGTGGCTGTACCAGTGGCTGAAGTGTAGGATGGTTGAGAGGGAGACCAGAGACAGGAAGGCTGCCCGCATGATAAGTGGTTTTCCATACATGGTCCCACCTGATAGTAGGTGTTGTTGAAATTCATGGAGATGTTTGTGTCTTGTAATGTAGTGGTGCCTGAGTGTTTTGTGCCTTAAAATATGTAATGGTGAGTTAGAAGAGACTCCTTATTCCTGTGGCTTCTTGCGGCTTCCTTTGAGGGAAACCAGCCTGATGGTGAACTTGAGGGAGACCATCGAGAAGAGAACAAAGGAAACCATGCTCTTTGGTGACATGAGGAGTTAGTCTAACAAGCCCTCACCGAAGCCCTTCCAGAGCCTCTTCACTTGCTGGAGCCAATGAACTCCTCTGTATTGTTTGGGCTAAGCTTTCTGTTTCTTGCTACCAAGAGTGTCCTAGCTATTATTAGCCACTTTCAATATAAATATAGTTCTCCGGCAAATCACCTCCACCCCCTGGGATCTCAGGGCACGAGAAATAATCCCTCCACAAAATCTGCAAGCCACTTATTTGAAGCTTCGCCTTGGAGAATTACATCATGTTCTATGAAGAGAGGCCACTGGGGAAATGGATCCCAGGGACCGTCAGATCAGTGGACACCTCCTGGCATCCAATGATCTCAGTGAGTCCCATAACACTCCGTGCTGCATCTTTTTTTTTTTTTAACCTGAAGTAGAGGGTCTTTGTCAAATCGCTTCTGGGCACCCAAAAGGGTCCTGGAGCAAAGACCTAGATACGTGAAGGAGCGGTCCACAGGCTGACACAGAGCGGTTTGACGCAAAGCAGGACACAACATTAGCTGGCCTGGGCCACCTTCATGATCAGTGGCACGATTGAGCATGTTGGTGTGGTTGCGGTGCCTGTCCACCTCACTGGGGGTTTGCCTTCCTATTTTCTGACCCCCTACTTTGAAAAAACTTGCATCTGACTCATCCAAGTGACTTGGTTACTTTGGCAGTGGATTGACCCCGTGCAAGACTTATTTCTTATACGGCTGGAAACAGACGTTGCATGTGGGGGTCTTCGTGATTACCAACGTCCTGCTTCCACATTGGTTTCTGAAAATCCCTTACCAAGAGTGAAATGTCTAATCTGTTCTTCACACTCCTTAAAATTCCTTTAGCATCTTGGCAAGGAAGGCAGACCCTCAAGTCCAACCATCTGGACGTGTCTCCTGACTTCCTCAGGACAAGTGAACCCAAAGGGACATCGTAGGGCCGAGGCCAGCCTGCAGTCACGGGCCCTGCATCCCAGTCTCAGCTAACCCTCTGTGCCGGTGATCTTGACATCTCAACTCGCAAATCAGCTGTATCAAATGAACTCCCACTCATGGCACCCACGTGGGTTGCATCTGAGTAGAAATGTGCTCCATAGCGTTCTCGGAGAGTGTTGTGTGTGTGTAATTATTATTCTTTAACTGTGGCATATACACAGCAAACCATTCTCCAATTGAATAACCTCCACATATATAATTCAGTGCCACTGATGACACTCTTCATGTGTACACCCAGACATCCTTGTCCACTTGGTGCCACCACCACGAACTCCTTAGGGTTTTCAATGGCTAATTCCTCAGATGTAAACCAGCAGCCCCACGGCCCCTCTCCCTGGATGCAAACCTCCAAACTGCCAGTGAGCAGCCGAGATCGCAGGGGGAGACTATCCGGGGAGCTTCCACAGACGCCCTCCCCGCCCAGTTGTCTTGGGTGCTATTCTGTCTCAAAGGCAGCCCAGACCAGTGGGAGAACCGAGACCCTTCAGAAGCACTGAGTCCTACTGCACTCCATTCACTCTCTCCGTGCCTCAGTTCCCTCCCCCGAGGAACATCCTAAACATGTATCTCTCTCCTAGGATTGCTTTGAGGGCAAATGAGTTGCTACCTGCAGTCTTAGAACCGACTCTAGCTCTTAACAAATGTTCAAGAACGATTAGCCCCTCGGTTGTTTGTAATTCACTAATACTGAGATCTGGCAGGCACAGTGAGTGAGCTGCGAGAGAAGAAGAAAGAGGAATGCATGTACTAAGCAGAGGGCTGTTTTAATGTCTCCCTTAGAGGGCCTTTCAGGAGGCCTGGTTTCCTCTCTGCAGCCTGGGGGTGGGGGTGGGCGGAGTTCCTGGGCTAGGACCCATGGGTCAGAAGGGGAAGCCCAGCCATCATCCCCTTCCTGTGGCCACCAGCCCAGCACCGCACCCCCCTCCACCCCCAGCAGCTGGCCAGGCTTTTCTTTCCTGCTGCTGTCACTCCACTCCTAACAGCACTAGTCACTCCCCATTTGGTCGTCCCATGGGAGGTGTGCAGAGCCCATTCACATCGCCTCTCCTCTCTCCCATTCAGTTGTCACAGCAGAATCAAATGGTGTCAGTTCCTCCATCCCCAATCCCATCCCCGCCCCCCCTTTTTTTTTCAATTTTACAAACGGAGACAGTAAGACCTGGGCTTAGAGAGTATTACAAAACATGCAAAGATCATGAATTTTTCTTTCTTTACAGTTTTTATTTCCTAAACGTTCTACTCTTAAGCATATAAATCATGTTCCCTTATAGTCTATTTTATTTTTTAAATTGACATTTAATGTGGATGAGAACCTTCTTCAGGAGAGGTATATAAAACACCATGGGATGGCTCAATTCACTTTGAGAAAGAAAATACCAGATCACCACCACCCAGAGTGGCAAACAGAACACTGACAGAAGTCCCTCACCTATGTGGTCCTTTCTTTGGTTCTCTCTCCCCGCTTCCCTTCCTTTTTTTCTCCCCTTTCCTGTTTGACATCGACCGCTGCTGTCTCCATCCCCCCACCCCCACAGTTTTCAGTTTTCCAATTTTAGGGTGGAAACCATTTTTCTCAATCTTCCTCACCTTTTATAACAACATTCATGAGATTGACTAACTTTGCTGACCATAATACCTTCCAGATTTGTCCGTGTCAAGAGGTATTTCCCCTTATACTTTAATAGTGATGATCATTGAGAATCATGTATACCCAGAATCGTTTTAGCTATTTTCTACGTTTTGAGTCATTTATGTCTCAAAATTTCTGTTTGGTAACCACCATTATTCCCAGGAGTCCTGGTGGTATATTGGGCTGGTAACTACAAGGTTGTTGACTCAAACCCACCAGGCAGTCTGAGGGAGAAAGATGAGCCTGTCTGCTCTCAGAAGAATGTACAATCCTGACAATAGGTCGTCTCCTCATAGAAGGGTCCCCGGGAAGGATGAGTCAACCAGGGTAAAGTGTAGCACTGATGAAACACACATTATCTTCACTCACTGGCCCCCACTAACATGACCCCAGCCCTGATTTTCAGTTCTGGCTAGACTGGAACATGTAACTGGTAGAGATAAGAGCTCACAACCCATGGAATCCAGGGAGATAAACTCTTCGGGAAAAGAAATGGGAGATGTGAGACTGGGAGGGTAGGGGGAAAGTGGGGAATCAATTTCAATGACTGACAAGTAACACCTCCACCCCCATCCCCACCCAGTGGGATGAACAACAGAAACATAGGTGAGAGGCAACAGTGGTCAAGGTAAAACATGAAAATAATAATAATAATAATTTATAATTTACCAAGGTGTCATGAGGTTTGGAGGTGGGGGAGGAAGGGCAAAAAGAGGAGTTGATACCAAGGGCCCAAGAGAAAGTCAATGTTTAGAAAATGATGAAAGCAACATATGTACAAATGTTTGATACAATTAATGTATGGAATGTTATAAGAGCTGGAAGAGTCCCCAATAAAATGATTCAAAAATAAAATTATATTTCTAAAAAAATCAACAATCTCATGAACCTTTATGGGAGAGTCCTGGTGTTCTGTACGTATGGGGCCGCTAAGCACAGGGACAGCACCTCCTGAGTTTTGGCACCGACGCTGTGGCGTTCTACTCTCTCTTACAGAGTCACTATGAATTGGAAGGAGCTCCCTGTCTCTGGGTTTGAAGCCCTGGTGGTGCAAGGGCTTATGCATCGGGCTGTGATCCACAAAGCAGGCAGTTTTTAAACCACCTGCCGCTTGGGAGGGGGTGGGGGAGTGGTCAGACTTTCCAGTCCCACAAGGAGTACAGACTTAGAAACTCACAAGGGACAGGTCTACTCTGTTCTCTAGCTTTCTTATGAGCCAGCATTGACCCCATGGTAGTGATTTGGGATTTGGGGGTGGGTTTGTGTTGTTTATTCTCCTTTTAAAGATGAGGATACTGAAGTGTGGTGAACTGCCACTGCGAGGTTTAACTCAAGCAGTTAAGTTTCAAACCCAACACCGTTACTCTGTTTTATATGTTCAAGGTCCAACTTCAATAGCATCAGCACCAGAATCTCTAACACTCACATAGAACAACGGTTCACCATTTGTCTTGGAAGAAGTTCAGCCAGAATGCTCCTTAGAAGCACGGCTGGTGAGACATCATCTCACAGACTTTGGATGTGTCATCAGGCAAGATCAGTCACTGGAAACTAAAATCCCGCTGGGTGAAGTACAGGGACAAGGACAAGAGAAAGACTCTGCAGGAGATGAGTGGACAAGTGATTGCAGCAATGGACTCAAGCACTGGAAGTGTGAGGATGGTGCAGGACTGAGCAGTGCTGAGTTCTGTTGTTCACAGGGTCTCCCAGAGTGAGAACATCTTGATGGAACCTAACAACTCCATCCTTGTCCACAGCAACACCAAGAGTCAATGTTTGTCCGTGCTTGTAAACTAGGAACAGAGCAGAGGCAGAAGGGAGAGGTTTCTGTCAGAATTAAGCTGGGAACTTATAACTGTGCCTATGCTCGAAATATTCTAGCCCAAAGAGAAGGGGCGAGCCTGAGTATTTTGAAGGAAAATTTAAAGATAAAACTAATAAATGACCTCTTCTGCTCCTTTTACCTCCAGTTGAAAGCCACTGGCACCTCCTTCCAAGCTCTTCTCTACTTAGCTATGCACACACACACACATACAGCACTTGTTGATTAAAGATTGATAAAAGAATAATGAATAGAATGATGATTAAAGAAAGAATTGGACATTGAATAAGAAAGGTCCCAGAAGGATGGATGCATTTGAACTGTGGTGCCTTTGAAGAACATTGAGAAGGACGACCGCATTGCTCCGTGGAGTTGAGAGGGTGAGACTTCATCTCACATACATTTGGACATATCGTTAGGAGAGACCAGTCCCTGGAGAAGGACATCATGCACAATGAAGGGGAGGGGTAGTGAAAAAGAGGAAGCCCCCCAATCATGAGATGCGTTGATACAGAGATCGTGACAGTGGGCTCAAACATAAGAACCATTGCAAACACAGCCCAGGACCAGGCAATGTTTCATTCTGTTATGCAGGGGGTCACGTGAGTCAGAACTGACTAGACAGCACCGACAACATCAACAACAACATCAAGGTAAACAGGAGGGGTACAGTGGATAAGCAACTGGCTGCTAACTCAATCGGGGGGCATGCGAGTCTGTTTCTGTAAAGATTTACAACCTCACAAACACTCTGGGCAGTTCTACTCTGCCCTATGCGGTCACTGTAAATTGAAATGGACTCCACAGGAAGGGGTTGGGTTTGGCAGCACAGGAGATATTTGCCCATAATGTGATACAATTCCTCATGGTTCTATATCCTTGCTATTCATCAAAGGTACATTAGTAAGACAAAGACATTTGCTGAGTGGGAACCTGCAGGTGTTTCTTCAGGATCCATAGCTCCTCCTGTACCTCTGTTGCTTTGTGAGTTGGCAAGTGGAAATGACCCTGCCATCCCTCTGCCCAGGTTCTCCCAGGGGCCTTGTCCTCTTACAGTCTTCCAGATACATCCTTGTGCGAAGACTTTGGAAATCAGCCTGTATTTCTATTATTATCCATCTAGGCCAGCATGAAGGAGTGAGAACGGGAGCCAGGGCAGGTAGATAGAGAACCCAGTCTCTCTCATCTCTGTTCCCTGAAATAGCACTTGTTACACTGTTTCCCAGGTATTGCTTTACTCCTGTCTCTCTACTGGATGGGGGGTTCCTTCTGGGTCTTACTATTTTGTTTGTCTTCCTCTCTGTGTATCCTCACTGTCTACAGTGACCCGTAGGTCATAAAGAGTCTTGTCAAGATGAGTAGTAGGCACAATCTTTCCGTGTTACCTTCATTGAGTCAGCTCCTGACCCACAGCAATTCCCCGTGCAATGGGTCACACACTACCCATTTCTGAGCCAGCTCCTTGATCAGTTTCCATTGCACCAGCGTGAGCCACAGGGTTTCCGTTGCTTGATTTTTTTTGGAAACTGGACTGCCAGATCTGCCTCATTTGCCTTAATCTGGAAGTTAGCACCTGCAAAACTTGCCCATAACCCTTGCAGACCTCTACTGATAGATGGTAGCTGTGCATGAGGTACAGTGGTTGAGAATTGAACCTGGATCTTCCCCTAGAAGGTGGGAATGCTGCCACTGCATCACCACCATGCTCCAAGCTAACACTGAAGGAGAGGCAATTATATGCCTATAAAGGTACAATACTCAGACAACAGTTCCCATTCCAATTTTCACAACGCCATTAAGATAGTGTCTAGATTTTTATTTTGACTCCTATTTTGTTCTTGTTATTAGTTGCTGTTGGACTGATTCTCCACTCACAGTGACTTCCATTCTCCATGAGGAAACCAGGCAGGGGAGTTTGACAAAGTTATATAAAATTGCAGGATCGTAAGTGGATGGCTGCAATCAATCCCAGGAAGCTGAGCTCCAGAATTCAAATTCTTAACTGAGGCTCTAACCCTGTCCCTACGTTCCCTTGATCCTTCAACCCAATGACCATGACAATCACCTTGAGATTTCACCTTATCCTGTCTTCACCGGTCAAGAACCTTCGAGGCAGAACTCCCTAGAGTGACATACAAGATTGTCTACCGCTGTGCCCAACCTCCTGTCCAATCACCCCTTCACTTGAGAATGAGGAGACATTTGATCTCAACTCTATTACATACAAATTTTGTAACTATGGATTGACCCCTTGACCTTCCTCAACCTCAGGATCATCAAATAGAAAATGAATTTTACAGAGGTAGCCCCTCCTCTGCCACTTGTGAGGACCCTGAAGGTCAGCATTATTGCACTGTAAAGAGCACGTTGGTAAGTGCTTGTGGCTATACAGTCCATGTGGCGTCTGTCTCAACTATCCAACCAGAGCAAAGTAGATGTAGGCAATAGCTTATTTTTTTAAAGCCACAGCTGTGTGCCAACAAAATTTTATTTATGGGTTTTGAAATTTGAATTGCCTATCATTTCCACGTGCCATAGAATATTATTCCTACTTTGGTGGTTTTATAGCCCTTTGAAAAACATTGAGTCATTCTTAGCTCCTAGATAATATAAAAACAGACAGTAGACTTGATCAAGCCCAGAGTTGGTAGCTGTCTCACCCCTAGCTTAGAATGTTGCCTGATGCAAAGAAAAAGCTTAATGAATCAGAAAGCAAGTAAAGCAAGAAGACAAAAAGGAGGCTTGGAAAGTGTTGAGGATTGGGGCTTGGTGGTGCTGTGTGCAAGGAATGAACTCACTGCTGTCGAGTCTCTGTCGAGTCTCTGCCAACTCACAGCCATCCTATGGGGCTTCCCCAGGGAGATTCTGAGATGGTAACTCTTTACAGGAGTAGAAAGCCCTGTCTTTCTCCTGAGGAATGGCTAGTTATTTTGAACCTTCGACCTTGTGGTGAGCAGCCCAACTTGGAACCACTCTGCTTCCAAAGTTCTTTGTCCATGGAACAGACACATCACAGTTAAGAGACTGGGTTGAGAAGCCCATAACCGCAACCCAGACACCCGTCTCTATGTTCTCCCACTGGGGCCTGACAATGACGCATGCCACACATCTTGATTCAGAGGAGGTGAGTGAGGCTCAGAGAACTTACGTGACATGCCCACATGGTCACAGCTTATAAGTGACAGAATTGGGACCCCTAAACTGGGGTTGAGAGTGACTGTTCCTTCGCTATGTTACCACCGTTCATGATGGTAATTCAGTAGCAAAGAGTTCCTGAGAACCAGTCATGTCCACTTCTACTCATCTGTCAGTGTCCTCCTGTGGCACTTCCATGTTACTGTGATGCTGGAAGCTATGCCACTAGCAGAGTCACCCAAGATGGGCAGGTTTCAGCAGAGTCTCCATGTTAGGACAGACTAGGAAGAAAGGCCAGGTGACCTGCTAATGAAAACTAGCCAATGAGAACTTTCTGGGCCACAACAGAACATTGTCTGACTGGTTTGTTTGGGATGCCGTACTTTCAGGACAGCATATTTGATGAAGCAGAAGGCCGGTTGGCAGTGTGGGCAGATTGGTTTGATAGTGCAAACACACCAGCCATCTTGAGTCTGACGTTGGACCCAACCACATCCCATTCTATTGTGTATGGATCATCATGAGTCAGAGTCAACTTGACGTCCTGCGGATGCGGCAGGCAGAGCTCCTGACGAGGGACACAGCGATGTAAAAGGTTTAGCTTTGATCTCACAGAGCAAACAGTCTATTTAGGAGACCAGACAATCCTATAGGCAAACACAGTTTAGGGCGGAAACTCCTACAATGAGAACACACATGGAAGAAACACAACAGTCTGAGTGACAACAAGGTGTCAAAGAGCTTGTGTATCAAGGCATCAAAGAACTAAAAATTATATCATTGTAAATGAGGAGGAGTACAGATTGGGGACCCAAAGCATATCTGTAGGTAACACGATATCCCCTTACCGAAGAGTCACAGGGAGGAGATGAGCCAGTCAGGCAGGGTGCAGTGTAGCAATGACGACACAAAGCAACTTTCCTCTAGTTCTTAAATGCTTTCTCCCTGCCCCCCCCCCCATTATGATTTCAGTTCTACTTTACAAATCTGGCTAGACCAGAGGATGTACACTGGTACAGATAGGAACCAGAAACAGGGAATTCAGGACAGATGATCCCTTCAGGACCAGAGGCGAGAGTGGTGATATGGAGAGGGTGGAGGGAAGGTGGGGTAGAAAGGGGGAACAATTATAAGGATCTACACATAGCCCCCACCCAATAGGGAAGTGGGTGAAGGGAGACATTGGACAGTGTAAGACATGACAAAATGATAGTTATCAAGGGTTCATGAGGGAAGGGGGAGGGGGGAGGAAGGAGGAAAGTGAGGAGCTGCTACCAAGGGTCTAAATAGGAAAGCAAATGTTTTGAGAAGGATGGGGGCAACAAATGTACAAATGTGCTTGACATGCAATGTATGTGTATATGAATTGTGATAAGTGTTGTATGAGCTCCCAATAAAATGATTTAAAAATTTTTTAAAGAGAACACATGGAAGTTCAGTGCTGGAACCTCTAGCCCAGGTCTGGAGAATCAGAGTTCTTCTAAAAGAAACAATGTCCAACCTGAGACAAGAGGCCAAGAAAGAGATACTAGGACAAGCAGGTGGCAGAAGTAATCCAATGAAGCCACAATTTCTTGCTGACCTCACCGGTGGTAAATCAGGGACCGCTCTTTAGAGCCTACACTCAGCCCAGTCCAACTCCAACTTCACTGCCTGGGGTCGTTCAACCCCCTTCCTCAAGAACTGTCCTCTCCTGCAGCCCCTCTGATCCTGAGATGCAGTTGTCACTCTGTCGCGGGGGTTCCCTGGAGGCCACACTCAGCGCCTCTCTGTTTTGTTGAAGGATCCCATGGATTCCTTCAACCTGACTCAAGATGTTGGTGGAGGGAGGGGTGGGTTGCGGGGAGGGGTCACTTCTGGAGCACAGGCTTTCCGCCCTCTCCTGGCCCCTCACTTCCTCCGGGAACTGCAAACAAAACCCTCCCTTTGTCTTCCTCTGAGCAGTCCCACCCATCTCCGGCTCTTAGGACCTCGGCTTCTGCCTCTAAATATTTTCTCAGCCAAGTCAGCGCTACCGTCTGAAGAGGAATATTGACCAAGAAAAGTCCTTATCCACATTTGCTACCCCTTTGGTATTCCAGGTGAACCTTTGGGGCAGCTTTCACTGACCCCATCTTACAGATGGAGAAACTGAGTCACTAGCCCCCATCATAGGACCAGGAAGTTAAGTGCAAGTTTGAGTAAATCCCACACTTCCTTATTTGACCACTCTCTGTGAGATTGATGGGTGGTACCAACAGTTTACGCCCATCAACCGACTGTAAGGTTAACAGTTCCAATCCACTCAGCTGCACCACGGAAGAAAGTCCTGGAGTTTGGCTTCAGTAAAGATGACAGCCAAGAAAACCCTAAATGCACAGGGTGGACAGGAGCTGGAGTTGACTGGATGGCATTGATGGATCAATTCTGTCTTCCAATACCACTCTGATTGGCTCTGGGAAAGGGCGGGGCTAAACTCACTGTCTTTGAGTGGATTCTGACTCAGAGAGACCTTATCCAACAGAGTAGAACAGTTCCTGTGGGTTTCTGAGACTGTGACTTTGCACAGGAGTAGAGAGCCTCCTCTTTCTCTCACTGAGCTGTTGATAATTCTGAACTGCTGACTTTACGGTTAGCAGTACACCGAATCACTTGCTATGCTACCAGGGCTCACCGGGGAGAAAGCACAGCAAGATGAATGTGGTCAAGAGACTGGACTCCTAAAACAAAGTTGATTTCACCAGCAACATCTCTTTCCAATTTACTGAAACCTCCACAGCCTTAGAGTAACTGTTTCTTATTCTTTCCCAAGTGATAGGATTGCCAAGACTGACTTAAGTCACAAATACTCCTCCAACCCCCTCTAAAACCAGGCTCCTTCACAAGAGGAACAGAATGGCTTCATCTCACTTTGTCGGCTCTGGAAAAAACTTGGGCCCAGGACTGGGTACCCCAGAGAGCTCAGAACTGGGCTCTTTCTGCTGTCTGGACCTGAGAATATTCTTGAAAGTCAACTTCAGTCCTCTGGTGACTGAGCAGATTCCATGGAGACAGAAGGGAGTGGACAGGAGGAAAAGGGAAAAGGAGCTACAGGGACACAATGCTGGATTCCAAAGAAGCCATTTTAGGCTTAAAGTGAGGGTTGTGCTGGAAACTAGAAACTCTAGGGACATTCACAAGCCCAGGTCTTGGCCAGACTGCTGAAAGTTTGGGCTGTGAGTGGGCCAATTGAAGTCAGTGGTAAAGTCAAAGTCTCAAGTAAGAGGCAAGACTGCCTTTCCAGAAGAACTAAGGGCCAAGTGGTCAGAAGAGTCCGTAGAAACACTGTGAGTTTGAACTGGGCCCAGCTGTGGGTATGTGAGTGCCCCCACAGGAAAGCATGGCGTGCAGCGCAGAACAGCAGGCCCGCCCTCAGGAAGCCTTGGCGGAGAGCAGCACAAATGTGTTTCCTCTTCCCGTCTTTCTCCAATCGAGAAGGTCACTATAGGCTGACGAGCCCCCACCCTCACTCATGCACTCTGGGACTTGAGTTCAGAGCAGCAAGAGCAGCTCAGCTCCTCTGGCCTTTCCTGTGTCAGACTGTCCCCCTTGGCTAAACCGCTCTCTTTCTCATGACTGTCCCCAAGTCTTCGGCTCTCAGAAACCAAGGGAGTCAAACCCTGTGGCACAGTGGCAGAGCTGCCTGGCCCAGCGAGACCACTTCTGCTTCGTGGGATAGCAGTGGGTCTTACAGTGATCCTGCACATAGGAAATCTTATTGCACCACCTCCCTGCACCACACACACACATACACACACACACACACAAACACACACGTGTGACTTCTCTCAAAACCATTTCCCTTTTCCTCAGGCCTCAGTGGTCACAGCTTTTTTGTTGAATCCATCACCCTAGTTTTGCTATTTACTTGATCCCATTGTGCCTCAGTATCCCCCTGTGTAAAAAGGGAATAATAAAGAACTTTGATCCACGGAGCCACTGGGAGGAGAATTAGATGAGTTGATATTTGTGAGACGGTTAGAAGAAGGGTCATAAAGTATCGTGAGCCATTCCTACCCATATCACAACTGGCATTTTACAGATTTGGAGTGCCTGGGCAGAGAAGAGGCTTCTGGGAACAGGGACCCTTACCATGCAGATGGGGCCTGTCTAAGCATGACTGAAGGAGCCTCTACCTCTTAAGTGGATCCATACTTGGAAGAAGCACAGCCTGAGTGCTCCTTGGAGCAAGGATGGTGAGACTCCAGCTGACATCCTTGGACATGATGTCAGGGGAGACCAGAGTCTGGAGAAGAGTAGCATGATTGGAAAAGTGGAGGGACTGCAAAAAAGAGGAAAACCCTCAATGAGATGATTGACGCTGGTTGCAACCATGGGTGAAAGTATATGAACGATTGTAAGGATGGCCCAGGACCAGGTAATGTTTTGTTCTGTGGTGCATAAAGTCACTATCGGGCATAACTGGCACCCAAAGACAACAATGCTAGGTCAACAATTGGCTTCCAAGCATCCTTAATATTTTTTTAACCTAATTTTGTGTGTGTGTGTGTGGGCATCGCTGCCTCTGGTGGTCATGGGCGCTCCCCAGTGCTGTTCCTGGGAGCTGCCGCTAGATTTGAACTGCCAAGCCTGTGGGCCACAGTCCTGCACTCAACCACTTATGCTACCGGGGCTCAGCATCCTTAATATTTTGTCAGCTTGCATTGCCCATAAAGGCCGAGTGATTTGGCATATGTGGTATCAGGTTCCATGAAGTGTGCTGTTCAGCTGCCTTTGTGAGAGTTCCAGTGATTTGGGCTGACAAAGGGGCTAATCTAAATGATTCACTGAAAACAACAGTGGTGAGAGTGGCAATACTGGGAGGGTGGAGGCAAGGTGGGGTAAAAGGGGGAACTGGTTATAAGGATCTATGCATAACCTCTTCCCAAGGGTACAGACAACAGGGAAGTGGGTGAAGGGAGCCATCGGACAGCGTAAGATACGATGAAGTAATAATAATTTATAAATTAGCAACGGTTAATGAAGGAGGGGGAGCAGGGAGGGAGGGGGGAAATGAGGAGCTGATGCCAAGGGCTTAAATAGAAAGCAAATGTCATGAGAATGATGAGGGCAACAGATGTACAAATGTGCTCAACACACAATGGACTCATGTATGGATTGTGATAAGAGGTGTATGCGCCCCAATTAAAGGATTAAAAAAGAAAAGAACCACATAGTCACTTCTCCAACATTCACTTTGGATGCTCCGTTTTAATGATATGTTTAATTGTCAGTATCCACCACATTATAAACTTCCCTAAAGGAGGAATTATGCCTTTCTTGTCCCTCTTGGAATTCCGAGTGCCCTCTTGGCACTTTGTCAAGAGGTAAGTAAGCACAAATGAGAACTTCCTTGAGTATTCAAAGCATGGTGAACATGGTGCAAGACCAGGCAATGATCAATGGTTCATTCTGTCAGTTGTACACAGTAGGATCTCCATATGTTAGAACCAACTCAATGGTATCCACCAACAATAGGGATTCCTGTCCAAAGTCAGGTGGATAGTGTATTATATATTAACCAGATTGGGGGGGGGGGTGCCCTCCCCCCACAATGGAAAAAAGCTCTGCTGGGCGGAGCTTTTGTAGTACTCATTTTTTCCACTAGGTGAACATACAGCAATGGGCTATGAGTCAGTGCACCCTGTGGTATCGCTTGGGAAGGTTCTCTTTGGTAACAGTGAATTTTTTTTTTATATAAAAGAACTTTTGTACCTCCTACTCCCTCCACCAGAGGGCAGTGATGCCCCCCCCCAAAAAAAAAGTTTTGCTTGAACCTTGTTTTTTTTGTGATGGCCATTTTAAGAGAGCAGTGTGCAGCTGTGAAATTTTGCTTTCTGCTTGGGAAAATTGCTGCAGAAATGGTTGTGATGTTGAACACAGCTTACAAGGGCAACACTATGGGAACAATTCAAGTGCACGAATGATTTTCTTGTTTCAAAAAAAGGTGAAATATTGATTGATGACAAACCTTATTCTGGACATCAATTTCCCGAACTGATGAAAATGTCAACTCCTATTGCATTTGCAGTCCATTCCAATAAGTCAGAGTGTTAAGCTTTTTGTTCAGAGGTTCTGAAAAGATTGTGTAACAGTGTGCAACAAAAAAGGCCTGATTTGTGGTAGACAGGGGACTGGTTTTGTCATCATGACAATGCTCCTGCTCACATAGCCATTTTACTGTGACAGTTTCTGGGGGGGGGGGGGGGAAGCAACCAGCACGCTTCTCTTGCTCCCTGACTCACCTGACCCTGCTCCATGTGACTTCATTTTGTTTCTGAGAATGATTTGAAGACATAGAAGAGGTGAAAGGAAAAAACAAGGGAGGTGCTGTCAGTCATCCAAACAGATGCGTTTGAAAAATATTTTCAAGAATGGAATCACAGATTTGAAAAAAAAATGTATTAGTGCAATGGAGAGATATTTTGTAAAAAAAATTTTAAATACATAGTTTTGAAAATAAATCCTTTTGGGATGGTGTATCCCTTCATATAAGCAAGCCATTTGTATTCACAAAATGTTGTTTTCACACCCTATCTGCACCCTCTCCACTTTGGGTAGAGCTACAGGCACAGATAAATATTTGTCCACTGTAAAGAATGCAGTTGTGCAGGCACAATAATAGACAGCAGCTGGCACACCACCTCATGTCTACAAGGCTAAAGGAAGTGTTGGGGCCTGTGGTCAACTGTGCATACTTCTTTGGATTTGATGCTTCAGTTTAAAATCCTTGTTCAAATTGAAAAATGAAAAAAAGTGTGCGGAACAAAATAAAACAACACTCATTTTTTTTAAAAGGAGAAACACCATCACAAACACATCAGTATTTTTCTACTGTAGGAGAAGCCCATGTCTGTCTCCTATGGAGAGATCATATTTTCCCCTGTGGTGTAGTGGATAAGGGTTTGTGCTCTAAAGTTAGGCATTCTAGAGGTTCAGGTTCTGACTTCCCCATTACCATTTGCATGTCCTTGGATCATATAATTCAATCTCCCTAAACCTCAAGTTCTTCATGTGTAAGGTGGGAATGGAAGTAGTACCAACCCTGGAGTTGCTGCGAGAATGAAATGCTATCGTGCAGCTAGAATGGGAGAGACAATGGCTAGGACACAGATGCCGCTATTGGAAGCTGCCATCACGTCTGCACGTGAACCCATATCTGTCAGGGCAAAATATCACCCAGGCCATCTTTTCAACTGTTGATGCTGTTGTGATTCTGCGAGCCTTTCAAGGTGGAGGATTCATCTACGTCATTCTCACACTTCTGTGACTCACAGCATTTTCACTAGCTGATTCTTGGGACTGGATCATTTGGCCTTTCTTCCCCATCTGCCTTGGTCTAGAAGCCCTGACCATTATCGGGGACCTGCTAGTATTTGCCATACTGGTGGCATAGCTCCCACCATGACAGCAGCATACCAACCACCCCAGTACAACAAACTCGTAGTCAGTGAGTATATGATGTGCATCCTTATAAATATTTGTTGGATGAAGCATGAGCTATCATAGCACAAAGCATGGCGACATCAGAGAGGTGACACAGTCAACGCCTTCACTGGGATTGGTCAGTAAACTGTGGTGTACCTCTCAAGCAGCCTGTCCGTTGTAGAACAGATCACCACAGTCAACCATCAGTTATGCCATTGGTTTGTTGGGGCCTCTCTTGCTCTCTCTTCTCTGCTCTTTGAGGGTTTTTATTTGGAACCTCTGGGCTCCACACTTCCCAATTTTAAGGGTTAGACCAAGATTTCCCCAACAGTGGCAATCTCTTCAATCCCACCAATCAGAGAGATGAGATTTGGCAATTTATAGAGATTATTTTGGCGGCCACAGCTGGGTGGGTTGATACTGACATTTAAGGGATAGTAGTTAGGGATATCACTCAACGTTCTGCAGTATTCATGGTAATCCCCTCACCTTGTTTATTTGGCCTAAGAGGTTGGTAGTCCAGGAGCCTTGAGTTAGACTGAAACCTTCATTGGGGGAAGGAAAATGAAATGAACTGAGTCAGTAGCTTCGTGGATTGTATTGGAATGGGGTATGAAGATTAAACAGAAGAGAATTTACCAGAAATCAACAAATAATTGAAAAGTCTTTGGTCTTGGAAAGAAAATCATGCTAAAAATATCACTTTTTATTAGCAAAACCAGTTAGTCTACTTTTAATGAGCACTCCCATTGTGATATTAAAATATCAGTACATAGGGCCTGATGATAATTACTAGCCAACCAACCAGTTGCCAGAGAGTTGCTTCTAAATCATGGCAATTTCCTCAGAAGCAGATTGCCAGGACTTTCCTCTGCAGTATCCCTGGACGAACTCCAACACCCAACCTTTCAGGGAGTGGTCCAACCATGTAGGCCACCGCGAGAACTCCTATTGATGCTAACTGTTGTTGTTATCAGTTAGGTCTTACTCAAAGTGACACCGGGTACAACAAATCAAATTATCACACAGTCCTGCACCATCCTCACAATTGCTGTTATGTTTGAGTTGCAACAGTTGTAACCATGGTGTCAATCTAGTTCCTAAAAGGTCTGCCTCTTTTTCAGTGACCCTCTTCTTGATCAAGCATAATGTCCTTCTGCAGGGACTGGTCTCTCCTAACAGCATATCCAAAGTATGTGAGACGGACTCTTGCCATCCTTGCTTTTAAAGAGCATTCTGCTGGCATTTCTTCCACCACAGGTTTGTTTATTCTTTTCGCAGCCCATGGCAATGTCAACATTCTTTGTGAACATTACAGTTCAAATGCACAAATTCTTCTCTGCGCCTCCTTATTAATTATTCAGCTTTCATGTGCATCTGCGGCTTGGACCCAGCATATTTTAGTGCTCAGAGTGGCATTGGTGCTCTTCAACACCTTAAAGAGTTCTAGTGCAGCAAATTTTCCCAATGCTATACACATCTAATTTCTTGACTGCTTGTTTCCATGGCTGTGGACTGGAGCGTTAATGGCGCCAAGCAAAATGAAATCCTTGATGACGTTGATCTTTTCTGCATTTGTCATGAGACTGTGTTAGTCCAATTGTGAGAATTTCGGTTTTCTTTACATTGAGTTGAGAGCAATACTGAGGGCTTCAGTCTTCATCTTCATCAGCAAATCCTCCCTGCTTTCACCAAGCAAGGTGTGTTATCTGCGTATCTCTCACTGACGAGTCGATGCCATCTCATGGTGCCCCTATAGGACAGGGTAGAACTGCCCCCGTGGTTTCCAAGAATGTAACTCTTTATGGGAGTAGAAAGAGTAGAAATTCTACTGGTTTCAAAATGCTGACCTGGTAGACTGCAGCTGAACTTGTAACCATTGTGCCACCAGGGTGACTCTGCAGATCACGGGTTGCTAGACCTTCTACCAATCCTACTGTGATGCCATATGTTCTAGTTACTCGGATTACTTGCTCAGCATAGAGATCAAATAAATATGATAAAAGAATACAATCCTCAAACACACCTTTTGGTGATTTTAAGTCCTGCAGTTCTTTCTTTCTTTCTTTCTTTCTTTCTTTCTTTCTTTCTTTCTTTCTTTCTTTCTTTCTTTCTTTCTTTTGTTTATTGGGCATCACTGCCCTCTGGTGGTGAGAGTAGGAGGTCCAGTCTTTGCTCTTGTGGAGCCTCTGCTGGAATTGAACCTCCATCCCAGTGGGCCACAGTCCCGCGCACAACCACTACGCCACCGGGGCTCAGCCCCCTGCAGTATTTTCTTAATGTGATTGAATAACTGCCTTTTGATCTATGTACAGGTTCCTCATGAACACAAAGAGGCAGTTCTGGAATCTTCGCTCTTTGCAATGTTACCCATAGCTTGTTATAATGCACACAGTCAAAGGCCTTTGCAAGGCTGATAGAACAAAAATAAACAGCTTTCTGATATTCTCTGCTTTCAGCCAAGATTCATCTGATAGCAGTGACGTCAGTGATTCCTCAGGCCATTACCCCTTCTGACTCTGGCTTGAAATTTTGGCAGCTTCTTGCTGATAATTAGTCAACCCAAAACACATTAGCAAGAATACACTACTTCTTCAGTTTCTGATGATACCTGACGCATCTATCAGTTTTGAAAGCTTTGCTGCATGAGCAGCTACAGCCATGTTAGGTTTTGCAGCCCTGACGATTAATAGCATTTTGTGGCTTTGACTTTCAGGAAATTTAGGTAATAGTTTTGGAAGGGAGTAGGCAGCAGACACCCATTTAAGAGAGGACAAATACAGCACTAAAACATTTTTTCTGGCCCAAAAGATAAAATATTGAACTCAATATTATTAATTATTAACTCAGCTTTAGGAGAATGAGTTGCCTGGATAAAGGATGTGTCTCACACAGATGGTATGGTCTGTGCTCTTTTCAAGGAAACTCTGCCTGCCAGACTCATGACCTTCTCCTCTCCTAGAGAATCCTGGGACTCAGCTAGTCCTGTGAGGAACTACCAGCTTTTCCTGACTCTTTCACTTTCTAATCTCCTAGAGGATCCTTTCACCTTCCCCTTCTCTTCAACATTGATAAGCACCCTCTTATTCTCCTTGCAAGTCAGAAACAATCAGAGAAACTTCCACCTCCTCCCACCACATATCCATGTCCTTTTGGTCTTCTTTGTCTCTGGCCCTATGAGCCAACTGCTCGTGGACTCATCTACAGCCCATTCCTCCACGTGTGGGATTGATTCTGTCTCTGCCTCCTCATGGACATCACATGCCTTCTTTCTCCCGAATTCATCATTTTTGCTCTCTTTTGCTCTCTCAATTGGATCATTGCTTTCAGCATTTTCATTATATTATATTTCATATGTCCTGCCTGCCTGACATTTTCCTTGAGTGATTGCTCCATTTTCCAGCCCTTTAACACGCAGATCTGCCTTCTCATCCTTCCCTTCTCTTTTCTTTTGAACCATGTGATTTATGTCTTCATTCCCACCAAACCACCAAAGTCGGCACGATCTCTACCTGGCCACGTTCAATGGCCAATGCTTGGTTCTCCTTTGGTGAGCCCTCACCTAGAGAGCCCTTGTTGCTCATTCTTTTCTTCGAGCATACCGTAACCTAGGATGACACGCTTGCTTCCTTACTAGTCAAATTTCGTCAACCCAGGGGAAGTTTACAAATATAGAAGTGATGACGTAAACCAAGTCCAATGTAATAAGTGTATTTTTACATGAAATTTGGGCATAAACTGTGTATATTTGCTATTTAAAGTACCACACCCACAGCTCTCAAGCCAGTTTGACTCAGATCTACCTTACATTTCTGAGCCTGTAACTCTGTATATAAGCAGATAATCTCTTTTTCTTCCTAAGTGTGGCTGGTGGGTCTGAATTACTAACCTGGCCAGTAGAGCACAGAGCTTACCTGAGAGCAGAAATGGGATGCCTTCTTTAAAATACAGGGAGTGTTTAAGTGAATTTGCTATATTGGAAGTCAATTTGCTATATGTGGATATTTTATTATAACAGTTATGGGACGTATGAAGAAATTTTTGGATTTTTTCACTGTAAGGCTCATTTTAATGCATAGAGACAAAGACTTGGGATTTTTCCTTTTATTCAGCTAATTAACATAGTAGTTAAGAGCCAAAATTTTAACATGCTGTTCAAAAAGTAGGTTAATATTAAACATATGACTTTGAGCAAAGTTACTCTCCCTACCTCAGTTTCCCCATATATGAAACAGAGAAGAAAATATGAAGTACCTTCCAAAGTCACTATAAGAATTAAACCAGTTAGCCATTCCATAATGCTCACCTTCCCAACACAATTGCTGAAGACAAAGCGGATGCATAAGCAAATGTGATGAAGAAAAGTGATGGTGCCCGGCTTTCAAAAGATATAGCATCTGGGGTCTTAAGAGCTTGAAGATAATTAAGTGGCCATCTAGCTCAGAAGCAACAAAGTCCACATGCAGCAAGCATACCAGCCTGCAGGGTCACAAGGTATCAATGGGATCAGGCATCAGGCATCAGAGAACAAAATATCCTATCATTGTGAATGTCGGGGAGGGCAGAGTGGGGGCCCAAAGCCGATCTGTGGACAACTGGACATCCTCTTACAGAAAGGTTGTATCCTCTTACAGAAGGGTTGTGGGGAGGAGACAAATCTGTCAGGGTGTAGTATAACCCCCATGAGACATATAACTTTTCTCTCATTCTTTAATATTCCCTCCACCCCCACTATCATGTTCCCAACTCTACCTTATAAATATGACTAGACCAGAGGATGTATACTGGTACAGATAAGAACTGGAAACACAGGAGGTCCAGGACAGATAAATCCCTGAGAACCAATAATGAGAGTAGCGATACCAGGAGAGTAAGGGGAAACTTGGGTAGAAAGGGGGAACTGATCACAAGAATCTATATATAACCACCTCCCTGGGGGATGGACAATAGAAAAGTGGATGAAGGTAGATATTGGACAGTGTGAGACAAGACATAATAATAATAATAATTTATAAATTATCAAGGGTTTGTGAGGGAGAGGTGTGGAAAGGGAGGGGTTATGGAGGGAGGGGAAAAATGAGGATCTACTACCAGGGGCTCAAGTACAAAGCAAATGCTTTGAGATTGATGATGGCAACAAAAGTACAAATATGCTTGACACAATGGATGGATGGAGCCCTCAGTAAAACAATTTTTTAAAAAAAGAATTAAGACCAATATCTGGTAAAGTTTGTATATGTGTTAGCTATTATTAAAAAGGAAATCAAACAGACAAAATTCATAAATTAGGCTATTTAAGTCCAAATGGAGTCAACTCTTAAGAGATGGAGCCTCCCTTGACACACAGGATACGATTTACTCACTCTATTAAAAATATTTACTCTATAGATTTTCACTACAAATTTGATAATCTTTTAAGTAAAAGATTAAGGAAGACATCTGAGCATGAAATATATATAGTAATTTACCAACATTAAAAAACTTTGCACACTGAAGAACTTTATATGTATAGTTTAGTGACAACTTACCAAATATTGTTGCTTCAGTTTTGCTATGTGGTGTCAAGTCAGGTCTGACTCATAGTGCAATAGAAGAAAACACTGCCTGGTCTTACACCATTGTCCTAATGGTTGCTAGGGTTGGGTCCATGGTTAAAGCCACTGTGTCAATCTCATCAAGGGGTTTCCTCTTTTTCACTCCTCACTACCAAGCAAGGATGTCTTTTTCTGAGGACTGGTCCCTCCTGATAACATATCCAAAGTACATGAGATGAAATCTATCTTGCCATCCTTACTTCTAAGAATCATTCTGGCTACACAATGAAGTATTCTGGGATTCCGATTTTTCTCAATGCTGTCCACAGTTATTAACTTATTATTCAAGAGTCAGATATCTTTGCAAAATCAATAAACACATTAGACATCTTTCTGGTAGTATTGGGCTGGGTGGTCTAGAGAAACAAGTGAGTGACCTTCATCTCTGGACAAATAGAATTTTTTATCCAGAAACATCCAGACACCCTGGCCCAGTTCAACTCAAGTCCATAGACCTGGTGACATTGAGTATATATTATCATGTGCTGTTTAGACATTTGTATGTCTTTTTGGAGAAATGTTTACTAGGTTATCTATTTCCATAGCTGCAGGTAAAGTCAGAAGGTGAAGCTGGAAGTAGGGAGATCCCAGGCCAGTGGGTACAAAGTCATGTAGATCTAAGGCCATGAAAAAATGTCAGGGTGCTGACAGCTCGCAGGGTTGTCAGCCCACATGGGGTCCCAGCAAGCAGGAAGGCCAAAGGGCAACAAGAGAGCATTTCCCTCGGATGTCATATCTTTTGATAGCCAGGTACCATGAGCCATCTTTACCACTCTTGCTTAATCCCCACATGTCTTCAGTGATTGTCTCATGAGAGATCACTTACAGTGATACAATTTTTTCCTGTTTGATGCCTGAGGCCTGAGCCTTTTGACACCTCATGGCCACTTCTTCCCTGTGGGCTTGGATACTTCTCAGCTAGATGGCCGTTTGTTTATCTTCCTGCTTTGAGACCTCAGGCTCTATATCCTTTATTAGCTGGGCACCATAGGTTTTCTTCACCACATTTGCTTATGAACCTATTGACTTCAGTGATTGCATTGGGCCAGTGAGCATTCTGAAATGCCATTAGTAGAACAAAGTGTTCTTACCTTGAGGGAGAGCACCTGGGTAGGGGTCCAAGGCCCAGCTTCTAAAGTTTGAGGGAGAACAAATGGCTATATGATCCAGGAACAACAAAGTACACCTTAGAAGATGCACACCAGCCTGCGGGACCATGAGATGTGGAAAGACCCAGATATCAGGCATCAAAGAACAAAAGTCATATTATTGTGTGCCCACCCTCCCGACAAGATCATTGAAGACAGAAGGGAACAGACACAGACAGAGAGGAGAAATCTGATGGCATCCAGCTACCAAATGATAAAGCACCTGGGATCGCAAAGACTTGAGGGTGAATGGATGGGCATCTAAGCCAGAAGCAGCAAAGCCCACATGGAAGAAAAACACTAGCATGTGTGATCATGGGGAAGCTGAAGGGAGCAGATATCAAGCATCAAAGAACAAGAATCACATCACTACAAGTGGAGGCGGGGGGAGCAGAGTGGGGACCCAAGACCCACTTATGGGTAATTGGATACCCTCTCACAGGGAAGTCATAGGGAGGAGACAGGCCAGTGAGGCAGAGTGAAGTGGCGATGAAGCATACAACTTTCCTGAAGGCTTCCTCCCCCCCCCAACTGTCATGGTCCCAGTCCTACCTTACAAATCCAGCTAGACTGGAGGAGGTACACTTGTGAAGATGAGAAATGGAAATGCGGGGAACCCAGGACATTTGAAGCACTTGGGGCCAGTAGTAGGAGTGGAGCTACTGGATGGGTGGAGGAAAAGTGGGGAGCCAACTTCGGGAATCTGCACAAAACCTCCTACCCGGAGGACAGACACTGGGGGAGAGGGCAAAGGGAGACATCTGGCAGTGTAAGTTACGACAAAACAATAATAATTTATAGAGAATTGAGAGTTGGTGGGGCAGTGGGGAGCAAGGATGGAGGGGAAGGGATGGGAGGCCGATGTCAGGGGCTTGGGTGGAAAGGTGGAGGTTCAGAGAATGATGACAGCAGCAGGCATGCAAAGAAGCGTGGCACAATGTATGTATTGTGAGAAATGATGTATGAGCCCCCAATAAAATGATTTAAAAAGAGAGAGAGAGAGGGTGCTTCCCAATGTCTCTCATTCTTGTGCCACAGGTGACATCCCGAGATGTCATTGAGCTATCACTTGAGTGACCGGTTGGGCTCTGCCCCTACACATTGACACAAATTCAAGTCGACATAAAGTCTAACTGCCACACAAACATTCCCTGGTGCAGCTGAGATCATCTGACATGAGCATGGTCTCTTTCATTCCATGTCCTTTTCTGAATCTGAGTTGAGTTTCTGGCCACTCCCTGTTGATGTCCTGCTACAACTGTTGTAAAAATTTTCTTGCACATGGTCTTAATGATTTTGCTTAACAATTTTTCACATTTTCTTTTTTGGGAACAGGCACAAAATGTGTGTCTTTGGAATGGGCAAAAATATGGGTTTCTGCCAGTTTACTGGCTGTCTTGGCACAGACAAATGAACGTTTCCTGTGCTGTGTCAGTTTGTTGAAACATTTCAATCAATATCCCTTGAATTCCCAGAGCCTCCTTTCTCTATAATGCTTTCACTGCAGCTTGAATCTTTCCCTTTAATACCATTGCTTCTTGATCAAATACTCCTTCTTGAAATGGTTGATAGTTGACCAACTCTTTGGGGTATTCATTCTATATAGTTTTGAAGCTTCATGCATTACTCAATATTTTCCCCATGGAATCCTTCCATCAGTATTGAAACACCAGGTTTGATTTTTTTCTTCAATTCTGTCAGCTTGTGGCATGTTGAGCAACTGTGTTCTTTTCCTTTGACTTTCTAACTCTAGGTTTTTGCACATTTTATTATAATACTCTACATTATTTTCCCAAGTTGTCCTTTGAAATGTTTCTGTTCAGATCTCTTATTTCATCATTTCTTCCCTTTGCGTTAGCAATTCCACATTCAAGAGCAAGTTTCAGAGTATCTTCTGACATCCACTCTTGTCTTTTCTTTCTTTCCTGTCTTTTTCATGACCATCTATTTTCTATATGTATGATGTTCTTGATATCATCGCACAGTCCCTCACATTTTCTTTCATTAGTATTCAAAGAGTCAGATCTGTTCTGGAGATGGTCTCGAAATTCAGATGGGATATACTCAAGGTTGCATTTTGACTCTTTTGGACTTGTTATTATTTTTTTGTCAGAGAACCAGCCTCTAACATATCATCATCACAGGTCCAGTAGACACAATTGTACAGTGATAATAAGATTATCGTAAAGTCAGAAAATATGAGAGATAGAAATAATGGAGTCTGACACATCTTATGGTAGCATGCTTACCTCCTAGGCAGCCATGATCTCAACATCCAGGTCCATGCACAGTGTGGGCAGAAAGTCTGGAGCCCAAGAGCTCCAAAGCCAGTCAGGACCTGTGCTGGAGGGATCTGCCTGGAAGAATTCAGCTGGAGGAATTAGGCAAGAGAGTTGTGAAGCTCATTGCTCACCAAGCTTTAAATCTACTTTGGGGGCATAGTCACAGGAAGAGGATGTGCAATAAATGGCAGCGTAACAGGAAGGGAACATAAGATGATAAGATGGGGATGAGCTAGGGGTGTACACATAATAGGAAGAGGAGGGACTAGAGGTATACATGTGATAAGAAGGGCGGGGCCCTAGACCCAATATCGTAGCCTAACCTTGATCATGCTTGAGTGAATGCAACCTCCCTGTCTCTTCCACAAAGTAGTCTACTACTATCCTTATCAGAAGGGAATGGGCTTTACTTAGGGTGGGACAGGCTATGCAGCCTGATTGCTCTAAATGGCTGATAACCCTTAGGGAGAATAGGTCCTGACCTACTTTGGTTGACCTCCAAGTGTATAGGCATTTGCCATGTGCAGCAAGCAGCTAAGTATGGCATAGATTTAGGGGAGACAGCTTGGGAGAAATTTTTCTGTTCCCCACAATTTTTCTTCAAACTCTACTTGCATATGAGCAATTGATCATCTGTTCCACAGGCAGTCACTGTTCTTTTAGCTGATAATAGTAAACATCTCCAACATCTCTTCCCACAGACACAGTAAATTTTATTTCTTTCTATTCCATCTGGTGAAGCCCGTGTGGAGCGTTACCGTTTATGTTATTGAAAATTTGTATTTGCAATGAAGGGGTTGCTGGTCTTTCAATAATTTACCATGTGATTTCCAGCTTTGTTTCTGTCACCAAGACCATATTTTCCAACTACAGTTTCTTCCCCTTTGTTTCCAACTTCTCCATCCTTCCTTTTGTCCAATTGATAAAATTATTAATGCATCTTGATTACATGTTTGATTTAGTTTAGACTAAAGAAGGTAGCATTCTTCAGTTTTTTTCATCACTAGTTTTAGTGGTTGGTGCATATATTTGAGTACTACTTGTCTTAACTGGACTTCTTTGTAAGAAAATTGACATTATCCTATCATAGACAGTCTTGTCCCTCAAGAAATACCTTGCAATGCTCTTTGTAACATTCCATGTGACACC
>PVJH01020130.1:0-41339 GCA_004026705.1 Nesogale talazaci | reverse complement strand
TCGCCCCCCCCCCCCCCCAAAAAAAAAGAAAAATAGTCAAGCAAAAATTAAAGTCTATTAAAAAGAACAAACTCACTGCCAGGAAATCAATGGTGGCGCAAAGTGAACAGACCTCTGTGGGTGTCCGAGACTGTAGCTGCTTACATGATAAAGAGCCTGCTTTCTTAGGCCTCCTGACCATGGGCATCCCAGCGCAATGAGGAACTACCACCCGACCGGGTCCTCATTCTCGAGGGAAAGATGAGGCTTTCCACTAGATAAAGTGACAGCCGTGGAAACTCATAAGCGTAGTTCTGCCCTGTACTTTTCATTATCTTCTCCCCCCCCCGCATCACTGCCCTGGTGGGAGTAGGAAATCCAGCCTTGCTCCTGGAGAGCTACTGCAGGATTTGAACTGCCAACCCTGTGGGCCGCAGTCCCACACAGCACCATTGAGCCACCGGGGCTCAGCTTCTGCCTTTTTCTATAAGGTCACTGTGAGTCAGAAGTGACTCAACGTCAGTGAGTTATCTCTAAGCAGTATTTGAAAATGCTATTCACAAGCATGAAAATTAAAGCAACTCCTTAAAATCTCAAATTCGTGTGATTGATAGCCTCAAACTCTCCCTTTTGTTTAATCTTGGTATTCTCTGAAGTGATAGCCATTCACGTTACGGTTCCTAATAAGAGGCATAGGAAATTCTAAGTAGACTTAAAATTTTAAACTGTCATGGAAAATAATTGTCCTTTGCTAATTTGAGATGTTAATGGATATTATTATTACTTATCATTCTATTGGGAACACTTACAGATATCCTAACATTCCATAGTTCAATCATATCAAGCAATATTGTAAAATTGCTACCACAGTAAGTTTCAAAACATTTTCTTTCTTCTTGAACTCCTTAATATTAATTCCCCTTTAACCCCTCCCTCCCCCACCCAATCCCAAGAACTCTAATATTCATTTATTGTTTATTTTTGTCACATCTAACAACATCCAGTACATCCATTTACGTACAATTCTGTTGCTCACTCCCCTCGAATGGGGTTATACAATCATCTTCCCAATCCTTCAGGGAACCATTACTTCTGTCACTGTTTCTGAATGGTTATCTATCTTGGCATTATGTATTGAACGATCTTAATTATACAAATGAACATACGCAAGTCTAACATTATTGAGTAAAACAAATAAAACCACAATAAGAGGAGGGCATATGAAAGAATTAAGAGTACAGTTAGGTGTTTCATGGATGCTATATAGCACCCTGGATTTATATCCCTCTTTTGAGAGGGACTGTCCAATGATCTTGCCGGTGGATTGGGGGGTCTCTACTACATCCTCCCTTTCACACTGACTTGATCTCTTGGTTTTGAACTTTTGATATCTTTTCCTTTTGATACCTCATGATCATACAGGCTGGTGTTTCTTTCATGTGGGCGTGTTGTTTCCTTGCTAGATGGCTGCTTGTTTGACTACAAGTCTTTAAGACCGCAGACACTATATCTTTAAATAGCTGGCACCATCAGCTTTCTTTACCACAGTTTCTTATGCACCCATTTTGTCTTCAGTGATCCTGTCAGGAAGGTATCATACAAAACCACATTATTGGAACAATCCGTTTTTATACTGAGGTAAAGTTTAAGTAGAGGCCCAAAGTCCATCTGCTTCCTTGTTGCATTTTTATTTATAGGCATATTTAAACACATATCCCTGTACTTAAATAATTACATTCATAAATTTATATATATACCTATATATATACTTTTCTTTCTTCTTTCCTTCTGACAGACTATCATGTTTACCTATTGTTCATCTATCACTAATTCCTCTCAGAAGCAATTCTATTGATCAAACATGACCAGAAAAGCTACCTCCTCCTTAGCAACCATTTTAGAGTCCTTACTATTTCCCAATAAATGGATATTATTTTTTAGTGTCTTTGTATTGATAGCTTCTAAACTCTCTAATTTCAAATCATTCATATTTATATCAAGGTGATGAAAGATCATTTTAAGAATAAAAATTACAAAACTTATATTTAAATTATTATTAAAATGTAACCAATATACTTTAACTTTTTGTGATGAGTATAATTACATAAACTGATATTTTACTGAGATTGATAGATTTCATATTTATAAATCACTTGTTTTAAAAATTTTAAATATTGAACTTTATACCTTTATCTTGATGACTATTAGTTGTCCCCAGAAACTGTAAATCAGAATCCAAACTGCCGGTTTTACCACATATCTGTGAAAATCCAAACTGGCCACATTTCCCAGAAAGATTTGCTTGATGAGTTCCAGTAGTACCTTTTGAAGAAAGGATAGAAAAAGGCATGATAATAAAGGTTAATTTTATTTCATGATTACCTCTTATTTCACAAAAGTTGGTGTGACTTGTGTAAGGAAAAATATAGGCAAGCACTCAAGATACAAGTCTTCTGAGAGAGCAAGCTTTTGATCGATCTAATTAGTGGCAAGAGAGGAGATAAATGGGTAAAGGATAGAAAAGAAAAAGTAAATTGAAGAACATACAATAAGGCAGAATGCTACTGTTTTTCTCACTACTTCCTTTCACCCTGGAGTATTTTTCCAGACCTGGCTTTCCTTCTGTCCAAAAAATTCTGCAGAATTCTTCTACTCTCTTTCTTAACATAACATACATCTTATACATAATTCTCAAACTTATCCACAGGTCTCCTAGATCCCTTTTCCTCTCTAATGGATAAAAACAAAGAAACAAATTCATGGCCATCTAGCTGATTCCAACTCACAGTGACTAAGGAACAGATTGCAAATGCCCTGTGGGTTTCCAAGACTAACTTTTTATGGCAATAGAAAGCCTTGTTTTTCTCCAGAGGGGTATAGAACTGTTGACCTTGTGGTTGGCAGCCCACAAGTGCTAACAACTATGCCATCAGGACCTCTTCTCCAATGGTGGTTTTGGTTATTAGGTGCCCTCAAGTAGGTTCTGACACAGCGACCCTATGCACAAAAGAACAAAGCACTGCATCTTTACATTGCTCTAGCCAACAGTCCTTAAGTCATTCTTTAAAAAAATTTTTTTAATTAATCATTTTATTGGAAGCTTTTTTTGGGGGGGGGGGGGAATGAGGGTGCATCACTGCTCTCCGGCGGTGGGAGTAGGAGGCCCAGCCCCACTGCTGGAACTGAACCTCCGTCCCAGTGGGCCGCAGTCCCGCGCACAACCACTACGCCACCGGGGCTCAGCCCTTATTGGAAGCTTTTACAGCTTAAAACAATCCATACATCAATTGTATCAAGCACATTTGTACATGTGCTGCCATCAACATTTCCAAAACGCTTTCTTTCTCCTTGAGCCTTTGGTATCAGCTCCTCTTTAGTCCCCCTCACTTCCACCCTTATGAACCCGTGATAATTTATAAAATATTTTTATTTTCATATATACATATTTTTACTGAAATCCTATTTTCATATTTTTATTCCGTCCTCTGTCACTTTTCACCCAGTTTTTTGTTGTTCATTCCCGTGGGGGGCAGGGGGTTGTGTGTTGATCATTGTGAACTTCCCCTACCCTTATGCTATCGCTACTCTCGTTATTGGTCCTGAGAGCTTTATGTGGCCTGGATTACGTATGTCCAGAGCTCTTATCTGTATCAGTATACATGCCAAATTTGCGTAGTCAAATTTGTAAGACAGACTGGGGTCATGATAGTTGGGCGGGGGGGGCAGTACTAAAGAACTAGAGAAATGCTGTGTGCTTCTTGTGGCTATACTGCACCCTGGCTGACTTGTCCCTTCTTTGTGACCATTCTGTAAGGGGATGACCAATTGTCTATAGATGGGCTTTGGGTCTCCATTCTGAGCCCACTTGTTTACATCAAAATGGTTGTTTGCTTTGGGTCTTCTGATGTCTCATACCTGATCCCATTGATACCTCATGATCATACGGGTTGGTGTGCTTGTTCCGTGTAGGCTTTGTTGCTTCCCTGCTAGACAGCCTCTTGTTTTACCTTAAGCCTTTAAGACCCCAGCTGCCAGATCTTGTAATAGTTTGGCACCATCAGCTTTCACCACCACATTAGCTTATGCACCCATTTTGTCTTCAGCATTCATGTCAGGAAGGTGAACATCACAGAATGCCAGGTTATTAGAACAAAGTTTTCTTGCATTGAAGGAGTAATTGTGTGGAGGCCCAATATCCATCTGCTACCTTAATATTTAACCTATAAGTAATATGTACATAGGCCTATGTCCCTATTGTTATACATTCATATATTTACATGTGTATATGCCTATGTTTATACCTCTGTAAATGTCATTTGTCTCTACTTCTTTCCTCTACTTCCTCGTGCTTTCTTCCTGTTCACTATTATGTTCAACCTTCATTTGGCTCTCTATAGTTAAGTTAAACTTGAGTCATCTCTCTCATACTACATTTCCAATCCCAACCCATCAAAATCATATCAACAAGGGCTGAGCTCCAGTGGCGTAGTAGTTGTGTGCGGGACTGCGGCCCACAGGGTTGGGTTGGGTTCAAATCTAGCAGCAGATCTCCAGAAACAAGGCTGGGCATCCCACTCCCAGTGATGCCCCCCCAAAAAACAAACAAACAAGCAAACAAACAAAAATCATATCAACAAGTTTCCGGGTACTTCTCACAAAATTTATTAATATGTTGGTCACAGTATCCATGAATTCTAACCAGCCTTACTACATCAGACAACCAGTCTTCCTGTTTCCCTCTTCTTTAGTCTATACTAAACACAATAGCCAATATGAGCCTGAAAAACCTAAAGCAAATGCCACATCTTTCTTCAAAATAAAGAGACAAAAAATAAATATCCTTTCTTTCATCACTCGACAAAAAAGCTAAAGTTCATTCAACAGTGCAGGAACCTTTATAAATAAGAATCTCTATGTGAAGAAGACTTAAAGTACTTACAAAGATCAAAGAATAAAACTGCCAGTACAGGTTACAACTCAATGTAAAGAAGAGAAACATTCTCATAATTGAACCAAGAGACTTCATGATACATGGAGAAAAGAATGAAGTTGTCTAGGATTTCACAGTCAATACTCATGGAAGCAGCAGTCAAGAAATTAAAAATGCATTGCATTGAGGAACTCTGCTGTCATTTCAAGGACTAGGGTGCACCTGGCCTAACCCATGGTACTCAATTGCCTACATGTGAAAGTTGTCAATGAATACGGAATACCATAGAAAAGCTGATGTATTTGAATTATCATATATGGGCAGAAGAACTAATAAATCTGTCTTAAAAACGGTACGGCCAGAATGATTCTCAGTAGTAAGGATGGAAAGACTTTGTCTCACATACTTTGTACGTGTCATCAGGAGAGAACAGACCCTGAAAAAAGACACCACACTTGGTAGTCAATAAAAAAAAGAAAAAGTATATATATATATATATATATATATACACACACACACACACACACACACACACACACACACACACATCACTGTCCTCAGGTGGTGGGAGTAGGAGGCCCAGCCTTTGCTCCGTGGAGCTGGAATCGAACCTCCATCCCAGTGGGCCGCAGTCCCGCACACAACCACTACGCCACTGGGGCTCAGACCGAAAAAGAATATTTTTAATGAGATGGATTGATAAAGTGCCTACAATGGGCTCAAACATAACAATTTTAAAGATGGTTCAGGACAGGGCAAAGAAAGAGCACTAGGGTGGGATGCAGTATATGGGATTGCATCCAATATATGGGATCTTATATTAAACATTAAGAGAGAGAGAACTGAGCAGAGGTGGGGGATGGGGTGCTCAGTTCCAGGAAGAAAGACGAGCCCAGAGAAGAATAGATCCCTTGCCAAGATCCTCCTAGACTCAGAAAACTGATTCTCATACGCATGGATATATCCATAAGATGCTGCGCCCACACATGTTGAAAACTATACAAGGACCTTCCTCCAAGAGTCAACAAAATGAGAACACCTTCCCCTAGAGTTTGCACCTTAAATTATTACTGATAGGCTCCTAATGAATGAGAAAATATCTATTTGTTAAAGTCATCAACTTTTGGTATCTCTGCTATAGGAGCACTAAATATTAAGATTATGCCTTTCTGAATCTGGCCTTCTTTCATAACATTAATTTTAAATAGTACCTCTACCATATTCCTTACCTTTATTTTCCCCATAGCATTTACTACCATGTAGCATATCATATATCTTATGCTTACTTAAGGTCCACTGATCCACAATTAGAATGCAAATTCTACCAGGCAAGAAGTTTTCTCTTTTGCTGACACACAGGAGATATTTAATAATTTTGAGATGCTGACTAAATGATAAATGTTCAACAATGCTGCTTAAAAAGGTCCAGTGAAACTCTTTAAAACATTTATGTCAAATGTCCCTCTTTTTCAGATCTTCAATAAATGTTTGCCGAATCTCAATGGTCTACTACATCATCATTTTCATGAGACCATGAATAATTTCAAAGTTCAGACTTTATTGTTTTACAATATACTTATTACCTGCAAATGTTACTTACCAGAACAAATAGGAAGAGAATCTGGGTTAAAATCTCGGCCATTGTGAAATAAGTTTCTAGACACTCTTTTTCTGCTAAAACATAAATCATCATTGACTGACATTCCTTGAGAGGGCTTTAATTTTGGAGATGAGATGTAATCATATGCTGAGAACTATAAGAACAGAAAAATGAATTAAAAATTATATTAAACCCATAGGTATGACAAAATTATATAATATGACAAGAAAAATGTAGATTGATCAACTATAAAATGATACAAATAAACATTCCATGATAGAAATGTTTTCTTTTATTAAAAGGTCATTTTATTGAGGAATCTTACAACTCTTGTGGTAATCCATACAACGATTGCATCAGGCATGTTTGTATATTCTTTTCTAGACATTTACTTTCTATTGAGTCTGTGGTATCAGCTCCTCTTTTTTTTCCCTCCCTCTCCCACCCTCATACCACCTTGATAAGTTGAAATTATTATTTTCATATCTTACACCGACTGCTGTCTCCCTTTTAGGGTGTTTTCTGTTGTTCTTCGCCCCTGGAGAGGGTGTGTGGTTATGTGTCGATTACTGCAGTTGGTTAATGTTTTATTATTTACCTTCTCTTTTGCAGTACTTCCCCCAACCCTTTTCTGTACTTTACCTTCCTCCTGTATACGTTTAGCAACTAGGAAGAATATAAATGACAAAAAGTACAATTGATAAACTGAATAGGGAGAACACATCTAATTCAGTAGCATTACTCATCACTGAGCTGCCTTTGAGCATTAAACAAGGATGTTAAAACATCACTCTTCTTTTTTTAAAAGATCATTTTTATTGACGGGATCTTACAACAATCAATACATCAATTGTATCAAGCATATTTGAACATTTGCTACAATCATTATTTTCTCTTTTTTTGCCATCATTTTCTAAACATTTACTTTCTATTTGAGCCTTTGGTATTGCTCTTTTTCCCCTTCCCCCTCCCACTCTTATAACTCCTTTATAAATTATGAATGATTATTATTTTCACATCATCCACCGACCACTGCTTCTGTTGTTTGTCCCTTCTGGGGGTTTCTACTCTTCTTATTTTGGCAAACTTACTATCCATAATCTGAAGCCTAAATGCAAATGCATACTGGGCAACCTATCTCATGGTTTCCTTAGGACAGGTCTCTTTGTTAAAGTCATGTAAATAATATTTTTTCAGTATTTTACAGTTTCAATGTCTTTTCCCACACACCTCATTTGATCTTCTAGGTGTAAAAGTGTCAGGAGAGAATTTTGAAGTTCTATCTAATCTATCTAATTAAAACAAAATAGAGCATGAGTCAGGTGTTTACCAATGATGATCCCAATTTTTCTGAATCACTTCATATTTATCAATGTGTAGAGAACATTTGCAAAATAAGAAGAAATTGTAATTGTTATTTCTATCGACGATGGACTTCAAAAAGTTCTGGAAAAAAATTTTTTCCTGGAAAATTTAAGTATAAATATAAAGAAAATTTTTCAGGAGCTTTAAAGAAAGACCTTTCATATGTTTGCTTGGGATTTATGAACAAAAATCAAACCTAACCCTTTTACTGTGCTTCTTTGCAAATCCTGCCAAGTATAAATAGCATTGCAACAAAAATAGGAATACAACAAAAATTTAAAGATGTCTATCACTTCTTAGTCACTTGCCTATTACATCCTATGGAATATACCAAAAGTACTAATCAGTCCACATCAAATTTTGGTAAAAGCCTTTCAGTCCTCCAAAGTGAACCTACAAAATATTTTGACTAAAGAAAAATGAAGATGTTCTACTTGAAAAGAGGCCTGCTTCGACTTTCTTAAAGGAGCCTCGGGGGTGTAGTAGCTAAGTGCTTGGCTGCCAATCAAAAGGTTCACAAACTGATCTGGGGGAGAAAGAGGTGGGAGTCCACTTCTAGAAAGATGAAACCAGAACGCAACGCCGCTGAGTCAATTCCAACTTATTTCAACCCTAAACAATTGAGCAGAGCTGCCTCTTCGGGTTTCCAAGATTGTTTAAATCTTAGAAAGTCCCATCTTTCACATGTGGTGCAACTGGTGGTTTGAACTCCAGGCCTTGTAGTTCGTAAGTGAATATGTAACCCCACCATGTTCCCAAGACGCAGAACTCCTCTGGGCTAGTTCTACTGTGTCTTATAGAGTTACTAGGAATAAGTTGAAAATGATGTGATGGCTATTCATACATACATACATACATACGTATATATATATTTACTTTACCGAAACCTATTATTATCATTTCTCTCATGATTACATAGAAGTAAGTTAAAACTCATCTAGTGGTATAGAAAGTTCTGGAGTTCTGCTTGTTATAAAGATTATAGCCAAATACCCTAAGAGTAGGGCCAAAAATATATACATAATAAGTTTTTAAATTTTTTTACTGATTTTAGGTGAAAGTTTGCATGGTAAATCATGTTTTCACTTAATATTTCTGTACAACTTGTCCTATGACATTGGTTATTTTTTTTTCATAAAGTAAAAAAACATTCTTGCTTACTCTCCCTGTTGTTTAGTTTCCATTGATTTAACATTCCTGCCCCTCATTAGCGAGCATATCTTTGTTTTAGGGTAGGGGTCAGTTGGTCTCACATAATTGGCTATTTAGAAGCCATGGAGGTATAGTGGTTGTATATTGGGCTGTTAACTGCCAGGTCAACAGTTCAAAAGCACCAATTGCTTCATGGAAGATAGCTGTGGCTTTACACTCCCCTAAAGAGGTGCAGTCTTAGAAAACCATGCAATAGTCCTGCCGTCTTATATAGGGTTGCTGTGACTTGGAATTGCCTTGATGGCAATTAGCCCTTTTTGTCTTTAATTATTTAAGGGAACATAGTATTAATGGGTAATATTGTTTGTTTTAGAATCCAATCAATTATTTAAATGAAAGGTTACTCAAGAGTGGCTTTCCTTCCAATTTCCAAGTGTATGTGATAGTCTTGGGGGCTCTTTTTTTCTCTAGTGATCCAGTAAGTTTGGACATTTCTAAGAGGTTGAGTTTGTGTTTGTGCTACATCTTCCTCCCTTTCTATTGAGGGTCCTCTATTAGTTCTCCAGTCACAAGATCAGTAGTGGTACTCAGGCATCATCGAGTTCTTCTGGTCCCAGGCTCAAGAAGACTATAGTATGGGTAGAGTTCTTAGTACTATGAATTAGTTTTTTTCTTTGAGTCCTTGATTTTCTTTATTCTATTTTCTTCTAAAGAAATGGAGACACATAAATCTCTCGAATCCTGGACACTACACTACAATATAGGACATTTTCCTTATAAACTATGTTATGCCAACTGACTGTGTCATTCCAGAGGTTACAGTCCCAAGCCTTTAATCCCAGTAAACCTACCACAGACCTAAGAAGTAATGGTAGTTCTATTCTATAACACGCGAGAATGTCATGAGACATAACCTCTTATAATAATATTTTTCCTTTTTTTTTTTGGCATCACTGCCCTGGTGAGAGTAGGAAGCCCAGCCTTGCTCCTGGAGAGATGCTGCTGGATTTGAACTGCCAACCCTGTGGGCCGCAGTCCCTCACACAATCACTGTGCCACTGGGACTCAGCCCATGTTTTTCCTTTTAAAAGTATTTTTGGAATGGAGCAAAAATAAAATCAATTATGTCAATATCTAACTAGATATGCTAAATAAAGGCATAACTAGCATAGTTCCAATTAGTGAGTATTCCAGAAATAATTCTGCAATGTGGGACATATTTTATATTAACTCTACTTTGTAGTTAAATTAGTTCTACTTAGGTATCAGAACATTAGTATTATGCCTGATACATGAAGCTGGTGGGGATGGTCATGACACTGAAAAAAATATGTGCATGTGTGAATGTATATGTAATTTTTGGAACTCTAGAAGCCAGTAACTTTGAAAGCAGACTCAGAACACACCAAATATTAATCTGAGTCATTTTGATCTCTCCTAAAAATTATAGTTTTCATTTTAAAGCTAAAAGTAAAAATGATCAAATAAGACACCAATAAAAATAATAAAGGCATCAGAAGAAGGAAATCAGAAACTAAACATTTTGTCTGATACTTCTGTAAGCACTGGGAATAGCAGGGAAAAGAGAGAGAATTTGATAAATTATTTCAGAAAACACAGATGCACAGACATTTAAGGGAGTATAAAATAAGGGCCAGAAAGAATATCAGATTACGAAATAGAAAACCTACTTTCTAATTCTAGATCTGCTACCAATCAAAGTGAGCTTAGACTAAAATACTAAATAACCACCAAGGACTCAAGTAGAAAATATTTGGAAGTGAAGATGACAACATGTGTACAAATATGCTTGATAAAAATGATGTATTAAAGTGGGAATGATAAAACAACAGTAATATAAAGATCAAAATAAGATCATAATATAAAGATCAAAATAGGAAAAAAGGCCCACGATCAATTTTTTAAAAACTGGGGAAGAAGTTTTTGTCATAGAATAATCAATAGATCTTCGCATCTAGAACAAATTCAGGTTGGTGAGTTAAATGGACCAGTATCAAGTTTGGTCCAGCATAATCAGGATTGTAATGATCTATGTTTGATAGTTATGCTGTTTCAGACCTCTGCCTGTGCCTGGAGAGGATCTGCTGTCAGCTTGATCTGACTAGATACTCTGTAGATAGGTTTTGGGCCCCCACTGTCATCCACAGCCTTCTGCAAATTGAGTGTTCAAAATTTTAGCTCTGATACTTTTTCCTTCATCATTATTTTAATTTTATTATTGTCACCTTTGAATTACACAAGCTAAGGTGCTTCTTCCATGTGGGCTTGCTGACTCCTTGCTTAGATGGCTGTTTGTCTGAATACAAGCCTTTAAGAGCCCAGACACTATTCCAATGGAGATTAATTTTCTCAATAAGCCTCAGTCATACTGCCTGTGAGGTCTGTGTGGCCAGTGCAATGAATCGTGGGACCAAGCTACAAAGTGCAAAATGCCATGGTTGGAATAGTGAGTGCTGTGGGAAGAGCAGCCACTAAAAATAGTTCCGCCATTGATTTGATTAAATATTGTCAATGAAACAATGGTCCTACATTACAAAGTCAAGTACATACATTCCTCACTTATGACATAGTTAGATTTCAAAGGTCAGATGATTCATTGAAAATGGAGGATGACTGCACCAGTTCACAAAATGGGGAATGACTATGTCATCACAAAACTGCCAAAACACTTTGAGAATCATGACCCAGCCAAGTTGAACGCAACTTTAACCATCAGTGTTACTCTCACGCTAATCCTGCGCACTCATTAATACCAAATATGTCATTAATGCACAATTAGAATTTCTTACCATTGTCATGTGAAATGTTTGATAATGTGATAGTTGGTGAGGAATAAGTGTATTAATTTTAAATTTGCCCCATTAATTGATTCATTTGGCTGACTTTTACAAGTCAGTTTTGGTTCAATCAACCATCGCTTACACTAAGTTGGCAGATATTTCTTTAGTGCCTATTATTCGCTAAGTTCTAACAATAAACTACTGAACAAGAGAAACAAAAAAATATATGGCATTTCAAGCCATGAGGCTGAATGACATAAATTAAAAGACAAGGTGGATTAGAGAAAAAGCTCCCCCCATCCCCCCCCTCCCCGCAAAAAAAAAAAAAAAAAGGCCCAAGGCTTGCATTCTGTAGGACACTTCAATTGAGGAACTGTGTAGATGAGGATGAAACAGCAAAAGATACCAGGAGGGAACAGCCAGTGAGATATGGAGTACTGTGTAGAAAAGAGCTGACACTAGATTGGCGATCACTATCTTACTTACAACGTTAGTTCTGGTTAGTACGTGGGAACTTACAATTTTGAGAGGTTCTCACCGTTCCTTGTGTAATAAAAAAGTTCACATGGCTCATTGTGTCTAAACTATTTATACAAAACAACAACAAAAAAGGTTTCGAATGAATGCTCCCTTTCCTCCTAGGGGTCTACCCTCTAGTAGAGGGTGACTATATAACTGATACCTGATAAAAACTTGTGCTCATAGGTGCAGGCAAGCTTCACTGGTAGAAAACATCTTACATTCCTCACAAATCATTGTTAAAAGATTTAAACATACCCTAGATGATTCTACTAGGAGAGGACTCTTGGAAGCTTTTACCTGGTTCCTTAAGACACTGTCTTTCATAGTTATCTAGTGCTACTATTAAAGAAATACCACAAGTAGATGGCTTTAATAAACAGGTTTTTATTCTCACAGGGTTGGAGGCTACAAGCCTGAATTCAGGGTATCAGCCAAAATGACAACATATTTTGGGAGGGGGACACAATTCAATCCATAACAGTAACCTATGAAACTTTTCCTTTGGCTAATTTTGCTTTGTATCTTCTTTTTGTTGGTATAAATCTTAAGCTGTGAGAACAACTAAGCTGACTCCTGTGAGTTTTCTTAGCAATTAATTGAACTTGGAGGTAGTGATGGGTTATCCCTTACACAGTGTGGTTTTTGGAAGTCGACTACATGTGTTGAGGAAGGAAATGCACCTGGGTCAAACTTAGAGGTCAAGTAATATGAGTACCAAGAAGTGGTACTCATTCATAAGGGACCTTAATGATAGAGAAAAATGTTGGTAAAATAGAGCAAGAGGCAAATCTGCTTGGAATGGGTTTAAGAGAGAAAAGGAAAATGCTAGGTAATTCAAGATGTCTTACTGCAAAGTAAAGGGAGAAAGTGGCATCAGGGATTATAGGAATATAGTGGATAGTGACATAGTCTGAAGACAAAGGAAATGTAGAAAATCAACTTTTGTAATGATTTATCATATTAGAAAAATAGGAATTTTAACAACTTCTTACAACAAATGTTCACATTGCTAGGAATTAGTCTGAGACCTTATTTCACTGAATTTTTGTTTCTTCAAAACTTATACACATCAGATATGAAAAAAATTTAATCTCATCCCAGAGTGGTTTTCTTCTTTTCTTAGTTCATATTTTGAAACACATATTTGTATTAGAAATATTAAAAAGGCTCTCTAGTTCTTGTTGATACTGGTTTAAATTAATTAGATAACTACACGTAAAGCTCATAAACAAGAAAAACATCTACTATAGCAAATGAAATATTTCAGAATTACACATTTCCCTAATTAAGAGGTCAAAAATCTAAATGCATGATAAAAAATGTCAAGTTACTGCAGATTATTAGTTTTGAAATTTTTACTTTCTAATTATTCTCTTTGTTAAAATTATTAAAATGCAGTCATTAGTAATCAAACTATTTTCATCTGGGTAAACTGTGATACCATTATTCATCTGTCAACTGGACATACTATGATGACAAGAAATATCTGTCACGATACTGGAAATACTCAAATTTCAAATATCAGCTCTGTGACCACTGTGGATACATTTCAGAGGAACTTTCAGACTAAGTCAGAATGAAAAGAATGGTCTGGTTGTCTATTTAAAAACTTAGCCAATAATCAGCCCATGAATCACAACAGAATACCATTCAATATTGTGTTAGAAAGGAATGTTGTTGGTGCAATGGGTAAGTGTTTAGCTGCTAATCAAAAGGTCAGAGGTTTGAACCCACCAGTGGCTCTGCAGGAAAAAGACCTGTTGATCTGTTCCCCCAAAGATTGACAGTCTAGGCAACCTTACAGGATAATTCTACTCTGTCACATAGGGTAACTATGAGTCAGAATCAACTCAATGGAACACAACTTGATGGAACAGGGTTATTGAGCGTAGAAGAGGAACCCCCAGAACTGAGAGGCCTGGCAAACGTATTTGGCCACCACAGTGGATTCAAGCATACCAATGATAATGATGACACAGGTAACAAGTCATTCTGTTGTACAGGTTGAGTCTTTGAATCAAAGCTGACTCAATAGCAACTAGCAATAAGTTTTAATATTACAAAAATTAAGTAATCATACAGGAGAGAAAGGAAGTGGGTTAGAGTAGAAAACAAAAGCAAATATAAAGTTTGAAAAACAGTTATAAAATATGAAGTCATTAGTTTAGAAGACCTTAGAATTCTAGAAACATTAGAGGATCTTAGAATTCTAGATATACGGACCTAAATTTTCAGTTGCTAAAGTTACTAAAAATTCATTTAGAGTCATTAAGTCATGGTAAATCAAAGTGTTATATTAAAAAGCTTCACACGCAATGGTTCAAATCTTAAAATGTATTATCCATTCTTAATAAAAACTAAGAAAGGGAACTTCAATTTAATAATAAGCAAGGTAGCTAAAAAGTCTACATTTAACATCATACTTAATGGTGAGAAAGATCAAGAATAAGACAAGATGCACCCTTCCTACTAGTTGTATTAAACATGGTAAGGACTCGAAATGAATTGCATCATCTGGAAATCCTAATGCAATTAGACAAGAAAATGAAATAAAAGGTAGGGGTCTGAGGGCCCAACCCCAATCCCAACTACGTGGACAGCCGCCTCTCCCCCCAGGGGAGATTGCTTTGGAGGACAGCACTGATGCTGCAGCTTAGGGTGCAAGGCATGTCTGACCAGAGCACACGAGAGCAAATGAAGGGGAAGGAAGAGAGTGGAGCACATCTTGGCCCACCAAGCCTTGAGGACAATATTCCCACTCAGAACAGCCAAAACAGAGACAGGACCATAGGGCCAGCCTCATTATGAATCACGTCATCCCTTGCTGACCCAAGGCCCTACAGGGTCAACAATGGAGAAGCAGGGTCCGGAATGTACCCTGTCTGGCCCCACCACACCAAGGCAAAACACGAAGAGTATGCAGCAGAGCAACAGGGGGAGCGGGGCATGGAGTTCCCAAGGGAGTGCTATGGATACACTTTGGGGCCAAGGTGTAACACCCCCTCGGACTCAACCAGGGGACACTCCTGAAAATCAACGAATAGACCTTGAACTATTTATAGATTTTTCTTTTGTTATTACAATATCTTTTTACTTATTTATATATTTTTTTCTGGACATTGGGTCTTTTTTGTTGTTGTTGCCATCATTTTATTTGGTTGCTTCATCTTATGATGTCTTGGGGTTTTTTGGATACATATTATTATCTTTGCAAGTCTGGAGAAACAATGGGATTGATGGTCCCAGGGGGACATGGTAGAGAGAAAAGTGGGGGAAAGGAGGTAGTGTTGACTAACCCAAGGAAAAGGGAACAACAAGTGTCCAAAGCCAGTGATAAGGTGGGTGTAAGAGGACTGACAGGGATTGATCAAGGGCAATATAACCTAGGGGAATTACTGAAACCCAAATGAAGGCTGAGCGTGACAGTGGGACAAGAGGAAAGAAAAATGAAATAGAGGGGAGAACTGGGAGACAAAGGGCATTTATAGAGGTCTAAGTACAGTGTGTACATAAATACATTTATATATGATAATGGGGAAATAGATCCATGTGCATTTATTTATAGGGTTATTATTAAGACAGCAGATGGACATCGGCCCTCCACTCAAATACTCCCTCAATGCAAGAACACTTTGTTCTATTAAATTGGTATTCCAAGATGTTTACCTTCCCAATACAATCACTGAAGACAAATGTGTGCAAATGCAAAAGTGGTAAAGAAAGCTGATGGTGGCCAACTATCAAAAGATATAGCATCTGGGGTCTTAAATGTTTGAAGGTAAACAAGTGATCATTTAGCTCAGAAGCAACAAAACCCACATGGAAGAAGCACATCAGCCTGTATGACCACGATGTGTCAAAGGGATCAGGTATCAAGCATCAAAGAACTAAAAATTATATCATTATAAATGAGGGGAAGTACAGATTGGGGACCCAAAGTCCATTGGTAGGTGAAGCGACATCCCCTTACAGAAGGGTCACAAGGAGGAGACAAGTCAGTTGAGGTACAATTTAGCAACAATGAAATATGCACCTTTCCTCTAGTTCTTAAATGCTTCACCCCCCCCCCCCCCCACACACACACACAATCATGATCCCAATTCTACTTTACAAATCCGGCTAGACCAGGGAATGTACACTGATACAGATAGGAGCTGGAAACATGGGGAATTCAGAAAAGATGATCCCTTCAGGACCAGTAGTGAGAGTAGTGATCCTGGGAGGGTGGAGGGAAGGTGGAGTAAAAAGAGGGAACCAATTACAAGGATCTACATGTAACCTTCCCCTCTGGGGTACGGACAACAGGGTAGTGGGTGAAGGGAGACATCAGACAGTGTATGATACGACAAAATAACAATAATTTATAAATTAGCAAGAGTTCATGAGGGACGGGGAGTAGAGAGGGAGGGGAAATATGAGGAGCTAAGACCAGGGCTTAAGTAGAAAGAAAATGTTTTGAGAATGATAACGACAACAAATGTACAAATGTGGTTTGCATACAATAGATATATGCATTGATTGTTATGAGTTGTATGAGTTCCCAATAAAACGATTTAAAAAAGGTATTGAGATTGGGAAGTCTTTTTTAATAGGTATACAAGTAAAATACTTCTACAAGAGGTGCAGTGCATATATGCATGGGCTTCCTCCAAACAAAACATGTTTAACATGTGTCTGTCATTAGTGATTGACTTGCAAAAAGATACTCTGTAATAATACTTCTCTTGGTCTTAGTATCATGAAGGTAACTCCAACAACAACCAGAAAAAGGGATACTTTTTGTGGCATGATTTTGAGATCAATATAGAATTTTTAACCAAACACATGTGGAAATATTCCCAAATCATTGAAACTTTGTAATGAGCTAACAGGTATACTGCTGCACCTAACAGTTTCTATATAACGTGTCTTTAAGGAGGTCAGAAAGAACACAAAACAGCCAGAGAGAGCAGACTGCCACCTGGCAGAGGTCCAGAAACTGGTGAAGACTGAGGAACGACCCCTGACGGGACATTTACTGACCCTGGAATCTCAGATGGCTTGGCAATTTCAACTTTAAGCAAACATCACGGCCTCAGTAGGCATTCAGGTAGGAGGGTGTCAAGAGTGTGCAAAGATCAGCTAGTCAAGGAGCTGGTCTTTCCATTAGTCTTTCAAGCAAAGTTAAAGCTAATGAAGAACATTGTATGCAATGATACAGTGATTGGGTCTTGGATTTGTCAAATTGATTCTGAGAGCCAAATCCAATCAAAACAGTCACTTCAAAAGGAATTTGCCAAGTTAGTGAAATTCAAGGAAGAAAGGTCAGCTTAGAAGATTATGGAGATAGTTTTGTGTGTTTTCAAAGGGCTACTCTTAATAGATTCTCTCAAAGGGCACAGGACAATCACAGCTTACTTGGAAGAAGTCTTCAGGAAATTCAAAGTGGCATTAGTGAGAAAAAGGCAGGAAAACAGTGCCAAGGAGCTTTTCCCCCATCATAATAATATACCTGCTCATACTTCAAAGATATTTAGAGTTGTCTGACTTGAGTTTGCTTGGGGAACTTTACCCCATACCCTCTACAACCCTTATCTTGCACCCTCAGTCTCACCCCCCTCCCCTTCAACTCAAAGAACATTAAAAAGGAATATAATTTGAGTCTATCATGGATGCCAAATCTGCCATTCTGACATGGAAATTGAAGAATGAGGGACACAGAATTCTTTGGGGAGTTGTTGCAAAACTGCCTTTAGAAGCATACAGCCTCAGAGGGAGGCTATATCAAGAAACACTACATATTTTCCTATTTTTTTCATAAGCATCTTATAGCAATATATTTTGGCATTTCTTCATAAAATTGTCCAGGAATAGAAAATGTCAATGGATTGGGGGTGGGGGATGCCTCCTTAGAATGAACAAGTGATTATAATGCAGTAGCAGGTTAAAAGGTTAATGTGTAAAAGTCAATGGTTTTCCTATGTCTCAGCAACAAATTGGAATTTGAAACAAAAATAACATACCACTTACATTATCTTACCATTTATTATCTCATTGTCAAGGCTTATCTATATAAATCCATTATTGAGTCAACTCTGACTGATAGAGAGACCTCATGTATATCAGAGTAAAATTGTGTTTCAGAGGGTTTTCGATGGCTATTTTAGTAACCAAATCTTTTTTCAGAGATATTTCTGGGTGGATACATATTCCTTTAGTTTTCAAGGAAAACAGGGGCTTAAACAGAAAACTGTACACTAATGGTCACTGTAATAGTACTCACAGTAGCTATGGTGAAGTGAAATTGCTTCAATATGGTTGTTTTATTTGTGTTTTTATAACTCTCACCCAGTAATTGGATGGGACTATGCAAATAGTGTGTGAAAGTGATAGAGGGTCTGGCCAGTTTTGCCATCCCTGTGGGCATGACAGAGCCATTCCAGAAGCAGATGGACAGAATCCATGACCATCAAAAAAAGAGGAGCCATCAGTAAAGCCAAAGAGCAGAGGCTGCAGCACCAAGACTATAAGGCAAAGAGGTGGGCTTTCCAGAACAAGATAGAGGCCAAAGGACTACCCCACTGAGAGACTAAGGACCAAAGAGAGACTTGTGACTGCTGGCATGGATGAGATGAGGTGCTGCTGTGGACAAGACGGTTGTATCTTTAATGTTTTCTGATCTTAACTTTGGTAACCTGCTATTTTCCCTTATCAACCCCATAATCCTGAGTATTGCAGCACCTGTGAGTTCTGTGTAGCCATTGCAACAGATTATTGATGCTGGAAAAGAAGTAGAATACCATGGGAGAGATGGTTAGTATCAGAATATGGTAAAGGAGGATAGAGGACAGAGACATGTCAGGCTTCTGCCTTGTGGGACTAGGCCATATGCTGGGGTGAAATTGGATTCTCCTTTGTGTAGCCAAAGAAGACCACTGGTAGACTCCATGACATTTTCTGGGTAGCTAACATGCAAACAACTCAAGTGCACAACAGCAGTTAAATGGATAAAAACAATGATTATATATTTAAGTACAATGGAAAATTATTGTCTTAAAAAGGAATGACATTTTAAAACACAAACTCTCCAAGTAATGGTAGCCTTCTGTTCTGATGACTCCATCCCATTAGGGGGTAACCCACCCAAACCTGGAATTTTTTCCCCTCCAAAGCTATGTATTTTAAATTATTTATAAAACAACCACATCACCTTCAATGTAATCTCCATTACACCCAATGCATTTCTCAAATCTACAATTCCATTCTTTGAACCATTTTTCAAACTCATTTGTTTGGATGGCTGACAGTACCTCCCTCGTTTTTTATCTTCAACTCTTCTATGTTGTCAAATCGCTGCCCTTTCATGTCCCTCTGACTTTTCGGAAACAAGTTACAAAGAGTGAGGTCAGGTGAGTCAGGTGTGGAACAAGAGAGACATACTGTGTTTTGCCAAAAACTGGTGCAGTGAGATGGTTGCATGAGCAGATGCATTGTCATGCTAGCAAACCCAGTCCCTTGTCTGCCACAAATCAGGCTTTTTTTGTCATACACTAGTATGCAATCTTTTCAGAACCTCTAAATAGAAAGCATGATTAACAGTCTGACCTGGTGGAACAAACTTCAAATGAACTGAGTCAATGTTTTTGTCTGTTTGGGAAGTTGACCAACAAACACGGTTTATCTTCAATTGATATTTCACCTTTTTAATTATTATTATAATTTATTTTAATTAACAATCTGAGAAGTTGGTGGCCAGCAGCAGTTCCAGTGCAATTTCAAGTGCAATTGGGAATTCGGGAATCTCAGTGGAGCTGTTAGTGTAGTGAACCCTGTAGGTAAAATACAGGCATACTTTTGATAACACGTGATTGGATCACTCTACAATTGACCTCATTGGTTTCATTATCAGTCAACTGATCTGGGCCACTCAACATGGCTTTTATTGCTCCTGATGTTTGTGCATGTTCTCTTTTTACAATAATATCCTGGCCATCAGAAGATATCAGTTTGACATACATGACATCGGACCTTACAGCCACCATAAGTTTTCTCCTCTTCATCCATTATGCTTTTATGAAATTCTAATTCACTTCCACAGGAACTTAAGTAGCTTCCTGGTGAGGTGGAACACACTGAGCTTGTAGATGACTTTCGTCTGGCGGAAATACCCAGCGTCCTCTGCCTTCCTCCAAGTCCTGACATTTCACCTTTTATGAAACAAGAAAAGCACTCATACACTTGAATTTTCCCCAGAATGCTGTCCCTGTAAGCTGTGTCCAACACCACAAGAGTTTCTGCAGCATTTTTCTCAAGCAGCAAATTAAATTTCACAGCCGGAGAATCTTCTCTGAAATTGGCCATCACAAAAAAATGGCTCATCCTCAAACTGCTCATCCTCAAACTGCTTTTACAAAAAAATTCACTGTGACCAAATGAATCTTCCCGGGTGACGCCACTGAGTGGACTGACTCAGTGTGGGTTGCTCCAGACTTGCCAGTGGGAAAAAATGTGTACTACGAATGCTCTGCCCAGGGGAGCTTTGTTCCATTGAGGGGGATACCCCGTTGTAAAGTGATTCTAGTATAAATCGAATATGACATTTAAAACGCTTCCATTATTATTACCTTTATTAACAGTATTTTTATAAATCACAATATTGAACATTTGTGAATGAACATCTGAGAATAGTAACTTCTTAGATGTATGCTGCAACCTCAAGTACAGTGTGTGTATATATATATATGTATACATTAAATATATGTATATATTATGTATATATGTATATATTATACATATATAATATATATTAATATATAATATTAATATATATAATATAATTATATATAATTAATATATATAAATAATAAATAATAAATAATAAAATAAATAATAAATATATAAAATAATAAATATATAAAAAAATAAAAAATAAATAATAAATATATAATTAATATATAATATATGTATATATTATGTATATATGTATACATATATAAATATATGTATATATTAAAGATCTACCAAAAAAGCCAACCCCAAATCAAATGGTTGTAAAGTGTGGTTTGCTATAACCTTGAAAGCATTATACTACATGAATGAAACTATGTAATGGACAAAGACATCATGTTTGGAAAAGTGGAGAGGCAGCAAAAAAGAAAAAGCGCTTCATTGAGAGGAACTGACATAGTAGCCACAGCAATGGATTCAAACATAACGATTGATTGTGAGGATGGTGCAAGATGGGGCAGTGTTTTGTTCTGTTGTATACAGGGTTGCTATGAGTTGTAATTGATCAATAGCATCTATTGACAATATTGCATGACTCCATTTATAAGAAATATCTAGAATAGAGAAATGCATAAAAATAGAAAGATTAGAGATTACTATGGAAAGAGAAGAATGGAGAATTATTAATGGATACAGTTTCTACTTGTGGGTGATGAAAATATTCTGTAAGCAAAATGATACACAATCTTGTGAATGTGATTAATGTTACTAGATTATACAGCTAAAAACAAACAAAAAATGGCAAAACTTTAAAAAAGACATAGAAAGTGATACAAAGGCAGAATATCACTAGTAATTATGTCTATATTAGAACACAGCGCTGAGCCCTGAAGGTTTAGTGGTTGAGTGTGGGACTGTGGCCCATGGGCTTGGCAGTTTAAATCCAGCAGCAGCTCTCCAGGAGCAAGGCTGGGTAGTTCTCATGACCACCAGAGGGCAGTGATGCCCCCCCACCAAAGATATATATCAGAACACAAAAATAATTTATTAAGAAGTAGAAACAAGGGCTGAGCCCCGCTGGCATAGTGGCTGTGCGCAGGACTGCGGCCCACTAGGATGGAGGTTCGATTCCAGCTACCAGGAGCAAAGGTTGGGCCTCCTACTCCCACCACCAGAGGGCAGTGATGCCTAAAAAAAAAAAAAGTAGAAACATCTGCAGTAGTGTGCATGTTCTGGTCTAATCTGATTTGTAAGGTAGAATTGAGATCATGATAATGGAAGAAGGAAGCACCAAAGAACTAGAGGAAAGTTGTGTGTTTCCTCGGTGCTATACTGCAACCTGGCTGACTCATCCCTTTTTTGTGACCCTTCTGTGAGGGGATGTCAAATTGTCTACGGATGTGCATTGGGCCATCATTCCATGCCCCTCCTCTACCCGTCCCCATGCACATTGGCTATAATTTTTTGGGGGTCTTAGATGCCCTATACCTGATCCCATCGGCACCACATGATCACACAGGCTGATGTGCTTCTTCCATGTGGGATTTGTTGCTTCTCAGCTAGACGGTTTATCTTCAAGCCTTAAAGACCCCAAGCGCTATATTTTTTGAAAGTCAGCCACCATCAGTTATCTTCATCACAGCGATCGTGTTGGGAAGGTGAGCATGACAGAATGCCGGATGATTAGAACAAAGTGTTCTTGTATTGAAGGAGTATTTGAGTCCAGGCCCAATGTCCATCTGCAACCTTAATTCTTAACATGTAGATATAAGGACATAAATCGATTCCACCCTTATTATATATAAATATATAAATATTTATATATGTACAAGTCAGTATTTAGACCTCTATAAATGTCCTTTGCCTTCCGGGTCTTTCCTCTATTTCTTTTTACTTTCCTCTTGTCCCACCATCAACACAGGGAATGCAAGATAGATAAACGCCTCAGGGCCAACAATGAGACTAGAGATACCAGGAGGATTAGGGGAAGGTGGGGGGAGCAAGGGGGAATCAATCACAAGGATCAACATATAACCTCCTCCCAGAGGGATGAGCAATGGAAAAGTGAGTGAAGGGCAAAAGATATGAAAAAAATAATCTATAATTTATCAAATGCTCATGAGGGAGGGGGGATAGAGGTGGAGGAATTAGGAGCTACCAAGGGTTCAAGTAGAAAGAAAATGCTTTGAAAATGCTGATGGCAGCATATGTGCAAATGTGCTTGCTACAATGCATATATATATTGTGATGATACCTCACAGTGAACCCTCAATAAAATGATTAAAAAAAGGTAGAAACATAAAAAAAAAAATAGAAAAAACTCAAAAATAAGAAATTGGTTAACAGACCTAAGATTATGAGTCTAAAACTTAAATCCCTGGGCATAATCAGATATTAGATGGAAGGTTTCGGGTTTGAAGCCACCAACAGGTATCTTGAAAGACAGTCTTGGTGATATCCTTCAGAAAGGTCAAAGCCTTGAAAACTTATGAACTTATGTAGCAGTTCTACTTTGCAAAGATGGGGTCACCATGAGCCCAGGTAGACTTGAAAGCAATTAATACCAGCCACAAGTAAACACTCAATAAAAATCCCACTATAGAAAATCCAACAGCAGCTCTCCAGGAGCAAGGCTGGCCCTCCTAATCCCACCAGAGGGCAGTGATGCCCACACACAAAAAAAAAATCGTACTATAGAGTGTATTGAAAAAAAACAAAAAGTATCAAAGTGAGGAGAGACTTTTATATGTGAAAAAATCTGTACATGTACGTACATGTATACATAATCAAAAATTATTCTGCAGGTACAGGCAACAAATTATTACTAATGAATCATTCTCAGTAATGAGAATGCTGAAATTTCTTAATTTGTTTTTTTACTTTGTTATATTGTCCAGTTTTCACATATAATGTTCTATAATCAGAAGAATTGTTAAGAGAAAAATTAATAGGAAATTAACAAAAAACATTTTTATAATTGAGAGGGATAGCTATTACTACCTTAATAGATGAAGGAAATTTAGTACTACCAATAATGGTCGAACCTGATATTATATGCCTGTGGCATGGCATAAAGTGACGTTCACAAAATCACACATATTCTTGCCAAATATGTTACCTTGAATCTAATCATATGGAAATGACCAGAAACAATGACATCATAGTCTATCTTACAATACAAAGACTCAGACTCTTCAAAAAGTCAATGTCATGAAAAAATAAGTAAGAAAACACTTTTTAGATTAAAAGAAAATGCAGGGCTGAGGCCCGGTGGCCTAAGTGGTTGAGTCCAGGGGTGGGGGGTGGGTGGGGCTTGGCGGTTCAAATCCAGCGGCAGCTCTCAGGAGCAGCACTGGGTAGCGCCCACGACCACAGGCGGGGATGCCCAAAAACAAAAAAAATAAGAAAATGCATTAGTTACATGAATTTTTAATGGATCCTAGAGAAAATGCACTTGGGGGATAGTGGAGAAATTTAAATGCAGGTTATGTTTTAGATATTATTGAATTACCATTGATATTCTGTGGTGTGTGTGATAATATTATGGTGATGAAAGATAATATTCTTATTCTTTGGAAAAGCATAAAGAAATATTGAGTGAAATGTCAAGACACCTGCAACTTATTTGTAAACAATTCGGCAAATAGGGAAAATTAATGACAAGCGATTAGGTATAAATGAAGTATTCATTTATGAGTACTCATTGTACTGTTCTTTTAACTTGACTGTAGATTTGGAACTTTCAAAATAAAAACTTTGGTGAGGAGGGGGAGGAACCTCAGTGCAAATATCACACCTTTTCAAGAGGATCCCTTGATGCTTCAGTTGTCCTGCCTTGATGCTTCAGTTGTCCTGGTGGTATCATGGGTTACAATATCCCAAAGGATAGCAATTCAAAATCACCGCTGGTCCTCAGAAAAAGATGGGACTTTGTTTCTCCCGTAGAGGTGCAGTCTTGGAAATGCACAATGTTCTACCGGAGTTGAAACCGACTTGTTGGCAGTATCTGAGTAGTTTCAATATCCTAAAGGGTTTTTAGCTGCCTGTCTCTTCCTCTAAATTTATTTGGCATATGACCCCTTCTCAGGGGGAGGAAAAAATTCAGCACTCTCCTGGAAATGAAAACTTTTTGCAGTATATATATAACCCACAAACCAGGATGAGGTGTAGCATAGGCTTTTGCAGTGCCCCCAGATAGTTCCAAAGCCCCTCCAAGGTCGATTTCATCCACTTTGGGAAATGCTGTTCTAAATTGTGTGAGATCAGAATTTAAGTTAGTACTTGGCCCCTACTCAGTATTCAGGGTTTGTTGTAGGGATAAATGACATGCCCAAAGTGACAAGTCAAAACTACAGTTGTCTCTAACACATTTTACCTCAAATTTCACCAAAGCTCAGGCTCAAAGCTTTATCCGATTTTAAACAGGAAGAATCCCCGGATAATGCAGTTAAGCATCTGGCTAACAAACAAGTTTACTGTACTCCACCCACAGAAACCTGAAAGCAAGGTCTGGCAATTTACTTCCAAAAGATAAACCCAATTACTGAAACCCAATGCCATTAAGTTAATTCAAACTCACAGTGACCATATATAGGAGTGGCTGTAAATCTTTGCAGCAGCAGATAGTGGTGTGGCAGTTGGGTTTCAACCAACAATGAGGGTTTCTTCCCAAAAATTAAAGCCATGACAACCCCTTCGGGGATACAGTTCTACTCTGATACACATGGGGTCACCATGAATCAAATCTCACAATAATTGGTATTAGGCTGACCTAAACCATGACAATCCCCACATCACCATTCAAAAAGATTTAAGTTCACGAAACCACCGTGGATCTCACACAGCATAAGTGGCTAGAGGCTCTATGTAAACATTTTTATTTTAAATGGTTTCATAGTCTCAAGTCAAGAATATTGGAAAAAAGCATACCTGCTCTGTATCTTTGGCATTGGAAGTCTGGTTTTCTCCCTTGATTTCAGGCTGCTCGTTTTCCCACGGTAACTTATTTTTCCCTTTTCCAGCACTTAATACCCGTCGGGTACAAACAGTGGGGCTGTAAGATCCGTAAACTTGCATGCTATCCCTCGTGTGTTCGCCACAGTGGCAGTGTGCACTCTGTGTTCTGTTGCCAGCCAAAAGCCAGTCGGTGTCCGCTCCGTGTGCCAAGTGGCTCGACCTACACTGGGCAGAAGATGGCATGAGTACTGCATATTCCACAAATCCCTGGTCTGTCAGTCTTGGGAGCGTTTTCCTGGCCAACCTGGCCTGAACAGCATTCATCACTCCATCACCATTATCTTGCAGTTCAACAGTGTCCACAGCTTTGAAAAGGACACTGGTTTTACCGGAGCCCATTGATGATGCCAGGACAGCAAAAGCTTCTAAAGCCGCTTGGCGGACCCTGCGTTTACTATCCACAAGAGCTGGGGCGAGATCAAAAGACATTTTGGGCAAGTCAAAATCTTCACTGGGATAGGTCAGGAGGGAACAGATGCAAATGTTCACCACCTCCTCTCTCACTCTGGAATGCTTATGCTTAAGATGCTCCAGGAGTAAACAAAGCACCTGTTGAGGACCTACTTCCTTCATCAGCTTGAGGAAGATTTTCATGTATTCTTGCTTGATCACTAGCTTGTTGTCGGCCAGCACTTTGACGGAAGCCGCTATAATTGGTCCCAAGAACTGTTGTGCCTGTTCTCCCAGGCGATTAACCAGTAAATGCAGGACCTGCAGTGTGCCATGGACCACTTTGAAGTTGGAATCATCTAACAAATTATACAGCAAGCTAATGAAACCGACAAGACTAGAATGAAGCGTCGAACTAGGGTTAAATCTTCCCAGCACCTGTTTTAGTTCTTCAACGGCCTGAGTCCTGTTTTTATAGTCTTCTTGATCTAACAACCTTGAATGCAGTTCCTGAGGAATGATTCCAAATTTAAGATTGCTGTTGGAGTGAGTCACTGCACCGGGGAGGGGCTCTTCAGGAAACGCAGCTGCTTCAAGTTCCAGATAATAAGGAACCTGACTTCCAAAATGGGACTCCAAGCGGCGATTGTAGTGTCTCCGCAAGGCAGAAGGCAGGCGAGAGATGTAGGATTGAAACCTCTCTTGGCCAAGTCGCTCCCCAATTTGTTGGAGAGCTGAGAAGGCGGTCTCTGCTTCGTCCTCGATCTCCTGATCGCCAAGCTTTCGCGCTAGGGATATTATTACCTCCGCAAGATCGAGGCCCACCAACAAATCTTCAGGAGTAAGCAAGACAGGTAGCAGGAGGGCGGTGGAAGCGCGAAGGCGGGCATCCGGACTTTCCAGTCCTTGTTGTATAAGTGTTCTCAGCACCTGGCCAGAACTACGTTTCAGGCATAGATGTAGGATTTGCAGCGCATCTTTCCGCATGGCTGGATTCTCTTCCCGCAGGGAGACTACTAGTTGAGGCAGAAGTGCTAAGCTAAAGGCTTCTTCCAGCTGGCCCGCCTCCCCCTGGCCTCGGAGAACGTCCGAGAGGAGCTGGAGGCAAAGTCGCTTCTCATCCCCGCCGCCTTCCACAAGTACTCGGCCTAGCGCCCGATACAAAGCTTCCTTCCGTCGGGGGAAGCCAAGTCGGCCACCTCGCCGAGGCAAAGCCGCCTGCAAAGCCTGGAAAGCCTCGGAAGGATCCGGAGCGGCGCGGAGGAGTTGTAGGAGCCGAGTTTCTTCTTCCTCTCCCCCCGCCAGCCCCCCTCCAGCCCCAGACCAACTGTTCGAGACTGCGTCCGCCGGCATCAAGAGGGTCGAGGCCAGAGGAGACGGCGTGCGGGGGAAGGAACTGTGGTCGCCGGCAGCTCCACGGCAGCAGTAGTTTTTCTCTCCTCTCATGGTGCCCCCAACTCGACTTTCATCAGTCTCTGGGGCAGAAGGTTGATTGCGGCTCTGGAGGCAAGAGGCACAGAGGGTGGGACGGGGCGGCAGCTGGAAGAGCGCGGAGGACGCAGCCGCCATGGAGGGTCGTCAGGTGGCGATGGCTGGAGGATATCATTGTCATATCGAAAGGGCTCAGGGGAGCCCACTCTTCTAGTTCTTCTCCAGGCTGCAAGCTGCAGAGGAAAGGGAGCCGCTCCAACTAGCTGCTAGGCCGCTCCTGAAGTCTATCTTTAGTAAAATGGCCCCCGCCAGGGCCCCAGACCCCACAGCGGCCACCGGGCGTAACCAGGGACACCACGTGACCAAACCGATCGCTTCCATGGTGATTTACCCAGCACGGAACTCTTGACCCGGAAATCAACCTGTCGTGATGAATGCCGGGAGATGTAGTTCACATCCGATGTTTTGCATCGACAGAAACTTCAAGGTGGAGAGAGTCAGATCCGTCAGGAAGGGTACGAAGGGGAGGAGTAAATGCATTAGGCGGAAGTGACGTTTCCCTCCCTTGGGCGGAAGTTCCCCGCCCCACCCGAAAGAGTTGGGATTTGACCAGAGTCAAGGGAAGCTTCTGTTCGGGCTTCAGTTGTCCGCGCCTCCTCCTCTTGTCGCCGGCTTGGTTTCTGAGACTCAGGTATTTTCCTTTTGTTGTTCTCTTGCGGCACATGCATTGGCAGGTTTTGCTTGGAATACTGCTAGGGTCCAGAGGTAAAGGAACGATCGGCAGCAAGCGGGGAGAGGCGACATCTTCTTGGCTCGGTGCTCGGTGCAGTTGTGGACGCGTTCCGTGGAGCCCGACGTTTAGTGGGTTTCCACCTGCTGTGCGCTTGTCTGGACTTTACATTCAGACAAAGGCCAAGATAGCTTGCGTGTCATGTCTGTTGGGCCCTTAACGTGTATCCACCCCGCCCCCTTCCCTTATCTTAGAAGCGAGGGCTATTTGGTGGTTTTCTGTTACTTTCCCTCGTACTTCTTCTAGTTCTTTTTGAAGCGTAAATAATATGGGGAAATGTTTTTTTTCCTTATAGCTGGCCACCTCCTTTTACCCATTTTCAAAGTCTTCTCTCCTAATGCATTTCTTCAGTGGGGCTAGCTCCTTTGCGGTACCCCCTCCCCCGGCCCCCCTTCACCTCCTCCCTGCAGGATCCTCACGTGTCTCTGCAGCCTTTTTAGTCTCCTAGAGACGGAGATTGCAAAGACAATTTCAGTTGGAGGTGAAGTTCTTGGCTTCATGGCCCGTAGAGAATTCTGCCCTATGGATTTGGGACTAATAGTAGACTTTTCTTTGTTTTGGAGAGTACATGTAAAACTGAAGTGCTGTAGTATCTGGTGCAAAGCTGAGTTCTTTGGAGCTTGGAAGAGTGGTTTTATTTTCTTTTGTTCAGAGGTAACACATACTTTGAACGATATTGTACAGAAATCTCACCCTATGGTACTTGCAGTGCGAAATAAAAGCAACTTGAACGCGTGTTCCTGTAGTGCGCTGTTCGAGATAGGAAGCCTCTTCAAATATTTTTTAGGTCTTGAAATAATTTTCATATGCCAAACCACTACAGAAATAACATTCCTTTGATGTTGCCTTTAAAAGACAATTTCTTTGGGAATAGAGTATTAAGGTAAATGAAGTTTATGTAAGCATTCATTCCTTATTTTTGGTTTATATTTCAGACTGTAATTTTTTTATTTGGTCGTTTTTTGTGTTTAAGTGAATCTGTCAACACTTGATTTGGCTAGCATATTTCAACAGAACATTTCACTTTCAAGGCAGAGTGGAAAGGGGGAAGATCAGGAGATATGGCAGCTGTCAGTGAAGCGTTTCTGATTTTCATATTTCCCACTTGAAGAAGCTCAAATTTATACTTGTGTATGCTAAGTGTTCAGGAACCCAGTCCAAACTAACCTAGCAAGAGAAATATATGCACATTAGAATGTACACATTAGAATTCCATGTTGGAATAAAAGATCACCTTCCAGTGATCAGATTTTCAAGTTTAAAATCCAATGGACTCTTTTTTTTGTGCCCAAGAACTTGAGAAACCAAGTAAATATTAGAAAGTTGTGTGGACTCAAAAGAAAAGGAACTCGGAAAATTTTGAGTGATCTTTTATCAGGTTTATGGTAGAAGCTTTAAAATTATCCCATCATTCTGTAGAGAATATTCTTAAGGACATGGGTATATATCATTAACCAGCTGTCTGCCCTTTTCCTTGAAACAGAACAAAATGAGTTTTCATTTTAACATTTTCCCTCGAATCTCTGAACATCATCATACATCAGAGAGAAAAATTGTCTCTTTGGTGAGGACTTAGAAGATGCATTATTAATCTTCATGGTTGAAGATATTTAAGAACAGAATCTTCATATATCCAACTAGTGAAGTTGTAGGTTTACTTTGTAGAAGATAAATAGTATCGACCTAGTATTGGTTCTTTACTTTTATAGAATGGGATTTGTCTGTTTTTATGTATTTTTCTTAGGTTCTAGGGACTTAGTGTATGCTGACTAGAAAAACATTTTATATTTTTATTGATTTTAAAAGCAATCAAAATCACGTTTTTTGAGTTGATTCTGACTAAGAATGTATATGACAGACTAAAACTATCCCATAGGGTTTTAGAGATTGGAAAACTTTATGGGAACAGATGCAGGTACTCTCCTCTTTCTTCTTTGGAGCAAGTGATGTGTCTGACTGTAGTTAGTAACCTAGTGCTTAATACACTGCACCACCAACATTCCTTATAGGTAAGATAAGCATTTTGAAATAAAATTCCACAATAGTGGATCCGAATAAACCTCTGAAAATTGAAAAGAGCAAAAAAACAGCAAATTTGTGTAAAACTGTTAAATTTTAAAATATGTTTTAAAATTTTAGTTGAATTAATGAATTACAGGAATGTTTGTATACATCTTTTTTGTTGTTGGAAAAAAACCTTCATTTTCATAATTCATTGGTATAGTTATAACCACAAGTATTATTTAGTTGGATTAACCACTGTAATTTTTTCTGTATCTTTATTCATTTACTCAAATATTGCAAATAGTGTGAATTCTGGAAAATATTAAGAATTATATGTGGCCTGATAAGGTATTGTTTAGAAATGTTGTCAAATGAAAGGTGCTTTTAATATTAGCAGATAACTAGAATGTATGACCACTTTTTGAATGTGTCAGTAAGTGCTAGGCTTCTAGTAAATATTAACTTATTTAATTATCAAAATGCTTATGGTTACATCTTCATTTACACTCTGGCCCATTTTATGGGTGTTTCCACTGGGAATAATTGGGCAGAGGAAGAAAGCAAAACTTAGTCAATTTAGCTATTTGCTCTAGCCCTGTGGGAACATTTCCAACTATAGTATTCAAACTATAGGATGGAATTAGATTTGGACATTATCATTCATCTTTTATTATGTATTATTTAAATGTGCTCATATTTATTTTTGTGCTACTTTTATAAACCTTTCTAGTCTTTATGAAAGTTAAAACTTTAGGGCTGAGCCCCGGTGGCGTAAGTGGTTGAGTGCGGGACTGCAGCCCCCGGGCTTGGTGGTTCAAATCCAGCGGTGGCTCTCAGGAGCAGCACTGGATAGCGCCCACGACCACCAGAGGCAGTGATGCCCACAAAAAACAAAACAAACAAACAAAAAACCCAAGAAAGTTAAAACTTTAATAAGAGTATGAAAAAAAATTTTAAGAGTATGAAATTATGAAAGTGTGTGATGCACCTCCTCCTGGGGGGTGCTGAATGATCCTGAAAAGCCTACAAAATCAGATACCAACACTCTATCCTGGATTATGGACTTTAAATAGTTTTAGCTGTCAGCAGTGTAATGAGAATTTTTTTCTTCTACAAGCGGGCAGAAGCCCAAGTGGGATTGGAAACCTACGGAGATAAACAGACAAATATACTCATTAAATAGATTCTTTTGGGTTTTTTGTTTGTTTGTTTTTAATGTGTTTTCGGTGATGGATTTTGACCTTAACATGTTTAAGTTTGGAGTTGGGTTCTTATAGGAGGCCTGGTGATGTAGTGGGTCAAGCATTGGACTGATAACCAAAAGTTTGGCAGTTTAAATACCAACTGCTTTGCAGAAGAAAGATTCAACAGCCTGCTTCCATAAAGATTTCCATCCTCTGAAGGCTGATGGAGCAAGTCTGCTCTGTCCTATACTGTTCCTGTGAGTGGAAATCAATTTGATGGCGATAGTTAGGTTTATATGAGAAAGCTTCAGAAAGTACTTGGAAAAATTCAGTTATCTTTTATACCCATTTTTCTCCAAGGAATATTTTCGAGCTCATACTCCATTTTACATTTCTGCCCTGAGTAAAAACTATAATTAAAAAATATATATATATATAATTTCTAATGCATTGTAAGCACTCAAATTTAACAGGACTTCACACACATTGCAGCAAATTTTGCAGTGAACAGTCATAATTATGCAGTACTTTTTCTGGATGTAGTAGCGGTCTTGAGAACTTCTGTTATTTCTGAATCTGTCATAATTTATATTATGATAAGCTGTTATTTTTTTCTTTTATTTCTCTAGCTGTAATAAAAATCAATCTTGGATGAAAGGAAATGTTAATAGAATCACTAAGTTCTATGTAGCATTAGTTGAATCAGTTGGTGAGAAAAGTTAAATTTGAAGAAATTCAAGAGCAGATTGGATAAAGAAAAAAGTGGGCTTCAAAAATTTGTCCATGAGCTATTTAAGGACTCTTCATATTCTTAACTTAATAAATTGCATTTTCGATGAAATATGTATACATTTAGAGTTTTAAAAAGTAATCCTCACTTCTCGCCATTTATTTGTTCACTGTGATCTATATTTATATAGTAGGAGATAATTGCCTCCCAAGTGACTTAAGCACCACTGCTTTGTAGCCTAGGTATCAATTAAATAGCTACTAAACTCAAAGCTTGACCCTAATAACTTGGTTTCAGAACTTAAAATTATGAAGTCATTGTAGATTATGGATATTTCTATTTTACTTCTATATTATATCTCTATATATTTAGACAACAAGAATGTGATTAGGAATTATTACCTTTTTAAAACTTTTTGAATCGATAGTGTTTAACATAACTGATCCAGTTACCTAGAATATTCCTAAGTAATTGTTTTATAGTACCAAAACTGAAAATAAGAAAGTGTGGTAATGATATCAGAGAAGAATTAAACCTGTTCGTATATAGATAACATAAAAAGTCCTTTTTTTTAGATCTCTCATTTCATTTACACAACCCTGATGTGTTTTTATATCTGATGTACGTATTATGTATATAATAAACATATACGTAATCTAACAATTTGGGTTTATATTCTAAATCTTTAAAAAATTAATTAGAATTAATACATATATCAAGTCATTTCATAGTTCAATCATGTCCAGCAGAATTGTACATTTGCTAGCACAATCAGTTTCCAAACATTCTTTTTCTATATGGGCCCCTTGATGTCATTATCCCTTCACTCCACAATCACCTCTGTGTCTCACCGCCCCCCCTCGAAACTCTTACCCTTACTCCACTTACTGTCTCTATCGGTTCATCAGTCCTAGTTTTCGTACACCCAAAAACTAAAAGGCTATAAACTTCAACTGTAGGCTTATTTAATAGTGAAACTGTAGTGTAATTTTTTCTTTCTTTTTTTTTTTTTAAACTCTAACTCCAAACCCAACAACCCCAACCGTTGATTTGGGTATTGTGACAGTCACGAAATTTGGTGTCAATTTGAGGATTAAGAGTGTAGGAATGGAGTCTAGCCTGTCAATCTGGAGATGGTCAATGAGACCTCTGTGTGGGCATGGCCTTTTCCTGAGAATTCTGGGAAATCCAGAATTCTGGTACTTCCTTCTTGGTATCGGACATATGGGCTAATATCAAACTTGTGGGTTTGGACTGGACTGGGTTGGGATGCATTTTCAATGTTCCATTCCTCTTGTATATAAATCTCTCCCTCATATACATATGTGTGTCTATGAATTTTTTTCTCTAGTCTACCCGAACTAACACAGGTATGTATTTCTAAAAGATGAAAATTCTTAAAACCAAACAACGATATTATTATTCAACCACAAATAGAACAATAAGTAAAATGTCAATTACCCAGTCAGTGAGCAAAATTTTATTTATCCTAATTATAATGTTTGTATCTATGTATATGATTTTTCATTTTTCTTTTGATTAAAATGTCTTTTAAGTCTACTTTGTAGATTGCTTCTCTCTTTAAACCAAGTTACAAGACTAGTATTTAACCACAAACACAAGAGTAAAGTAATATGTCAATTATCCAGTCGGTGTGCAAATTTTTATTTATCCTAATTATAAGGTTTGTGTATATGTCTATGTAGTTTCATATTTTGCATTTGATTGAAATGTATTTTATGTCTAAACTGTCGATTGCTTCTTTTTTTCTTTTATTTGTTGAAGAATTGGATTATGTGCGCCATAAAATTTCTCACATTCTGGATTTCATTTTATTATTATTGTATATGAGGTGCCTTTAAAATTTTTGTGACAAATGCCATTATTTTTTAATTAAATTTTTCCATAAAAATTGCTATCTGTTACCTCTGATTAAGTTTAGCGTGGTTTTAATATTTCTTAGAAGTTGCATCTAGAGAGTTGATTAGATTCACGTTTGATTTAGGAGGTGGTGAGTTTCAAGAACACACATGGGGCTAAGTTCACAAGTAGATTCCAATTCATAGCAACCTCGTGTAGAGCAGAAAGAAATGTTGCCGGGTCTCATGCAATCCTCACACTCCTTGTTGAAGTCCCTTGTTTCAAATGCTGTGCTACCCGCCTCCTTTTGTTTTCCTCTCCTATCTTTTACCAAGTTTAATGCCCTTCTCCTGGATGGCCATTCTCCTGATAACAATCCAAAAAGTATGTGCTAAGAAATCTCACTATCTGCATTTCTTAAGGAACATGCTGGCACCTAAGAAAGGGTCATCTTTGCTATTGAGATCTTATAGGTCTTTGTAAGATATTTGATTACTGTAAAACATCATTTGATTTCTTTTTTTTTCTTTTTTGTTTTTTAATTTTTTGGGCATCACTGCCCTCTGGTGGTGGGAGTAGAAGGCCCAGCCTTTGCTCCTGTGGAGCCGCTGCTGGAATTGAACCTCCATCCCAGTGGACCGCAGTCCCGCGCACAACCACTACTTCATCGAGGCTCAGCCCCCATTTGATTTCTTGACCACTGCTTCAGAGATCTCTGCAGTGGATTCAAGTAAAATGAAATGCTTGACAGCTTTAGCATTTTCTCTGTTCATGATGCTTTTGTGTATTTTTCTAGGTGAAAAAGTTTTTGCTTTCATTGCTTTGAGTAAACCCCACTGAAGACTGTATGTAGTCTTAGAAGACGTAGAGGGTTTTTATCTTCTTCACATGTGGCAAGCAAGGTTGTGAACATTGCATTATCACAGATTGTTGAATCTTCCTTCCGTCCTGATGCTGTGTTCTTCATATAGTCCAGCTCAAATTATCTGTTTATATTCAATTAAGTATGGTAAAAAGAGACAATTCTGTCACACACCTTAACAGTTTTACTAATTGCTGCAGTTTGTAAAATATGCAATTCAAATGCCTTGATAATTCCTAGACTTTAGAAAGTTGGAAACAAGGAAGAAGAATCAGTAATTGGAAAATAAAGTCTTGCGTGGTGGAAGCATTGGGAAAATCTCTTAATAGAGTTTTGCAAAACCAACTACTTACTCATCAGAAGTACCTTTTTACCTAAACAGAAATGATTAAGTATATATGGACCTCTTCAGGTGGAATATACAGGAGACAAATGAACCAAATCTTTTAAACAGATGTATCCTCAGTCAGGATCAGACCAGGACTGCTTGTAGGACAGATAATGAAGGCTCATATGCAAGTTCAAGCTGACCCTGATGAAAACTAAGCAAGTCAGTAGGGCCTTTAACATGCCCCATCCCAATTTACCATGTGATGTTATCAAGGGCAGCACTCATGAAGAAAGCAAAAGATCATTATAAAGTCAGAACAGAAATAAAAAGCCAAAGTAGGTATTCAGAAGACTCTGACACTTGCCCTTGAATGCAGTAATAAACCAAAGCAAACCAGACTCGCTGCCATCAAGGTGACGCTCACCCTTAGCAGCACCCTGTGGGTTTCAGGGACATTGCTGATCTTGTAGTTGTAGCCCAACTCGTAACCACTACACCATCAGGGCCCCTGCAGTAACTGAAGCAAAGAGAAAAGGATGACATAGAAGAACTGAAGATTTCAAAGATTGTCTTGAGAAGACTAGAAACCTGGAGTTAAAAAGCAAAAAGGGGCTGAGCCCCGGTGGCGTAGTGGCTGTGTGTGGGACTGCGACCCACTGGGTTGGAGGTTCAAATCCAGCAGCAAGGCCACCACCTACGCCCACCACCAGAGGGCAGTAATCCCCCCCCCTCCCCAAAAGCAAAAAGGGAAGAACACACAGCATTTGTATGTTAAAAGAACTGAAGAAAAACCTCAAGCTTCATGAAGCGGAGGATCCTAAGGGCCTGGTGTTGTTCTAAGTGAGACATTGCACCGCTAACAGCAGAGTTGGCTATTCAAACCCAACAGATGCTAACCTCTGTTTTTGTTGTTAGCTGCTGTGAGTGCTCAATCCCGCCCCACTCTTTCATTTGCTGTTGTGTTTCAACCCTTTGTTGCTAATACTCCTCCCACAGATGCAGTCAAGTTGATGTCTTTATGTTCTGTCTGAAGAAGACCACGTGTATAGCTGTTGGTGTTGTTGAAAAAGGTATTTGCGATTCTTTCATAGTGTTTCAGCTTCGTTTTCTGTCATCAAGGCCATATTTTCTAACTGCTGTTCCTTCCTCTTTTGTTTCCAAATTTTGCATACCAATCGCTAACAGTTATCAATGTATCTTGATTGCAAGTTTGATCAATTTCAAACCAAAAGTGTTAATAAAATTCTTCCATTTCTTCCTTCTTGGCTGTAGTGTTTTGTGCATAAATTTGAATAGCAGTTACAGTATCTACTCAACTCTAAGCCGATCGAATGTCAGCCAATGTACCTAATTTTACCACAAAAGCTACATATAAGATGGGCTTAAAAACTTGGCCTATACTCTATTAAAAAAGGTATATTGCCTGGATATCCTGATAATGCATAGATATTACCCTGTCATAGACAACATAGTACTTCAATATAAATATTGCAGTGTCTTTCTTCACAATAAATGCAACATTATTCCTCTTGAATTTGTCATTCCAAGCAAAGTAATAAACCATATCACTGTCTGATTCAAAATGGTCAAATGAGGCCATTTCACCTCATAATTACTAGGATATCCAGTTTTATGCATTCCACTTTATTTTTAACTTCTGTCTCTAGATTCATGAAATCCAAGTTCCAATTTGTTATAATTGCGAGCATCTGTTTTTTCTCATTTCGAGTTGTGCCCCAGCAGCATTTGACGGCTCCACTCCTACATCATGATGGTTGCCTCTACTTCGAGAAGGCAGCTCCTCAGTCATATTTTGAGTGCCTTCTGACATGAGAGGTTCATCTTCTGGCACTGTTTCTTATCAGTGTTCTGCTACTGCTTGTCTTTGCTTAGGACTAGAAACAAATCTGGCTTCTAATAAAACATTTGAAAGAGCTGTAGTAATTTGTATAGAGCTGTAGTAATTAACTGCTCTTTCTTGAAGTGAAAAAATCATTGTGAAAAAGAATGGAGATTGGGCTGAGCCCCAGTGGTATAGTGGTTGAGTGCGGGACTGCGGCTCACAGACTTGGCGGTTCAAATCCAGCAGCAGCTTTCCAGGAGCAAGGCTGGGTAGCTGCCCCGACCACCAGAGGGCGGTGATGCCCCCCCCCCAAAAAAAAGAAAAAGAATAGAGATTAAGATATGTGCCAATTCAATTGAACTTTAAATGACCAAATTTGGGCTAAAACTTGCGAGCACTCGCTATCTATCTATCTATCTATCTATCTATCTATCTATCTATCTATCTATCTAATCTATCTATATCTCTGCCCTGGAGGGAGTGGGAGGCCCAGTCTTGCTCCTGGAGAGCTGCTGCTGGATTTGAACTGCCAAGCCAGTGGGCCTCAGTCCCGCACTCAACCACTACGCCACCGGGGCCCAGCCAACTTGTTATATTTTGTCTCCATGGTGTGTGTGTGTGTGTGTGTGTTCATGTGTGTATGTATGTATGTATAGAGAGCGAGAGAGAGAGAGAATTTAACAGCTTATTAGTCCACACAGCAGTACAGAGGGGCCTGTTCTACTTATTTTCATGGAACAGTTAACATACTTAAGGTCCATCAACTCACTCTGCTGCTGGTCCATGGTAAAGGAAGCAGGATCTGCCCTCAGACAAGACAAACAGAGTAAGCAGGAGGCAACAGACAGGAGGTGAAGCAGCAACAGCTGTGGCTTGGGAACATAGCTAATCAGACTTCTTGGATTCTCAAGCTCTAGGAATGCTGGGCAAGGTAACAGAATCCATGGGTTGGCTCAGCCCACAGGTAGTGCAGTGTATGGTTGAGGCTGCTGCTGCACAAGCAGGAGCACTCTGGTCTGATCACCAGCGAGGAAGAGGAAGAGGCCAGGTTTGCAGAGCCATTTATCATGTTCATCCTCCAATCAAACTAATTAGTTGACTCCTGATTAAACTCTGTTTACATATTTCTAGTCGACATAGTGTGTTTCTAAGCTATTATTACAACTTTATTACGTCACCATAGTACCTTATACTTATCGTTTTTATCATTTACTATACATTGCCTGATTTGATTATCAAAAACTTTATGTATTATGATTTTATTTTGCAGATAAAGGAAATGAAGCTAAAGAAGATAAAATGTATATATTCAGTTGTGTTTTCTGTTGTTCATTATTCACTCTTAAGCCTTGGCATCAGTTTTACCAATTCTGGAAGCTACTAGCATCCCTGAACACACTCCCACCTTCTCTAGGGAAGTGTCCATTCTCTGCCTCTTCCACCTTCTGGTAGCTGCCAGTACTCCTAAGTTTATGGCTGCCTTTTTCTAATCTCTGCAGCCATGGTTTTACACTGCCTTTGCTAATGTCTGCGTCACATATTTTTTCCTCTTATGAGGATACATGTGATTGCATTTAAAGCCTATTGATTTATACTTAGCTTTTGCAAGAAACTTCCAAACTTCAAACCCTTAATCATATATAAAAAGTCTTTTCCATATAAAGTAATATTCAAATGTTTGGGAAATTAGTGCATGGCATCTTTGGGGGACCATTATTCAACTTATAATAGACCTTATATTCACTCTTCTTTTTCCTGTCTCATCATTATTGCTCCCTGTTTTTATTATTTTTTTATTTTCAATAAGGATAGTGGTAAGCAGATTGGGATGGGTGTTAACTTTCAATCCCGTTTTTCTTGAAGCTTTTTAAGTCTCCTTGTAATTCGGAGCTATTATGGTTAAGTTCATGTGTCAACTTGAAAGAATGTTTTGATAATCATGTTGGACCATGTTACTCAATGATTTGGCAGTTATGTAATGATGACATTTGCCAGTTAAGTAATTATGTTTCCATCCTCCACTTTGTGATGATGTGGTCATCCTTCATTTTGCATAATAACAGTTTTCACATAATGATATGACCTTAAGAACCTAAAGATGTCCATAAATGGAGAAGTGGATATGTTGACTTTGGGATTTAAGCTTTTTTGAGTTAATATTATAAAATTCCATTTAGATTAAAACATTTGTTGTTTAGTTTGACATGCATTAATACTAAAGAAATGAGTAAGTAGAATTATTTAATATCAGCTTTAAGGTAAGAAAAGTTGTTTTTTTTTAAATGTATTTTATTGCAGTGACAGCTCCGATTTGAATTTAATGAAAGGAAACAGGATGGAAGAATTGGCAGAGTCTGATATAAAGATTAATTGTCAAGATACCTATGTGGTTTGGGTCTTATAAATGCTTTTATTTACTACATTTTTAGGCCTCAATTTCCTAATACCCATCATAAAGAAGCCAAAATATGTGATTGTTAAGTTTTCCTCAAGCTCTTTTTTTGGGGGGGGGGGGGGGGGGGGGGGGGAGGTGCCTCCTCAAGCTCTTATAGCCTCTTCTATCATTTAGTACAAGAGACTTAAAAGCCAGCAAAAAACAAATCTGACATATTTTGCACTATTTGGAAGAATCATCTTGCTAAGATTACTTAGATAACTATTCATGCTTTGTTTTCCCCTTTTCCCCTGTAGATGGACCACACATCACCGACCTACATGCTTGCTAATCTAACTCATTTACACTCTGAGCAACTTCTGCAGGGCCTGAATCTTCTTCGTCAACATCATGAACTCTGTGACATCATTCTTCGAGTAGGTGATGTTAAAATTCATGCTCACAAAGTGGTACTTGCCAGCATCAGCCCATATTTCAAAGCTATGTTCACTGGAAACTTATCTGAAAAAGAGAATAGTGAAGTTGAATTTCAGTGCATTGATGAAACTGCTCTCCAAGCCATTGTGGAATATGCCTATACAGGAACTGTGTTCATTTCCCAGGACACAGTTGAATCTCTCCTTCCAGCAGCAAACCTACTCCAGATCAAACTTGTCCTGAAAGAATGTTGTGCATTTCTTGAAAGTCAACTTGATCCTGGTAATTGTATTGGAATTTCTCGCTTTGCAGAGACCTATGGGTGTCATGACCTTTATTTGGCAGCTACTAAATACATATGCCAGAATTTTGAAGCTGTTTGCCAGACTGAAGAGTTTTTTGAGCTAACACATGCTGATTTGGATGAAATTGTTGCTAATGACTGTTTGAATGTAGCCACGGAGGAGACTGTTTTTTATGCACTGGAGTCTTGGATTAAGTACGATGTACAAGAACGCCAGAAATACTTAGCGCAGCTACTGAACAGTGTGAGATTACCGTTGCTGAGTGTTAAATTTCTCACTAGGCTTTATGAAGCGAATCATCTTATTCGTGATGATCGTACTTGTAAACATCTTTTAAATGAAGCCCTAAAGTACCACTTTATGCCTGAACATAGGCTCTCTCATCAGACAGTCTTAATGACACGACCTCGCTGTGCTCCAAAAGTACTTTGTGCAGTTGGAGGAAAATCTGGACTATTTGCATCTTTGGATAGGTAAATATAGTAAGGCTTTTTCAAATAATTGATGCTAATAAGTTTTATGTGTTTTGTTTTTTAATATACACAGCAACACAATGCTAGTTCAACTTTTGTACATGTCCAGACCAATGGCATTGACTACGTATCTCAAGTTGTATGGTTTTATGCATTTTAATGTGATAAATTTTCATATTTTTTGAAATAATTATGGTTTTTTATTTGCTTTTTTTCACCCCTCTCCTCTTTTTTTCCTTTCTACTTAAAACAC